>BRZM01000004.1:3037410-3340674 GCA_033238685.1 Lates japonicus | reverse complement strand
ATGTTGTGCTTCGTTCCAGTTTTTATTGCTAGATGTTCACAATAATGTAAAAATATTGTGATGTGTTTCTGTCTCCGGGGGGAGTTATTCCTTTGGGAGGATGTGTGGTGACAGCTAGCTGAAGACATGGGGATGCCCTTTGCCATTGTGATCAACCTGGAAGATTTCACTGTAAGAACATCACCTTTCATCATTTATCAGCCTTACAGGGTTTGAAGTTTAAGTTTGAAGACAGATGTGTGGAATAATGCTGCAGACAACGGCATTAGATGAAAAAAAACGTATAATGAATCCAAAGTACTTGTTAGACTGTGATGACAGCTCAGAAGGCTGTAATAATAGCTGTGATAATGTGAGAATCGGCCTAAATACCTGCCACAAAGTAGGACACATAATGGAGTGAATTTAACTGCACACTGGGACACGACCGAGTACATCTGTTTTACTTTCTCAGCAGCCCAAGATAAAAATCCACTGTCTGTTTTTTATGGCCTGAGCCGTATTGTCGAATGCGATGTAAAATATTATATCTGTCCTCCAGAGACATGGTCCTGGCTGCTGGTCTGAGGAGGAACAGATCCAGTGGATGGAGAATGCTCTCCAGGAATCAGGGAAAGTGTGAGTGTTCGATGACACAAAATCACCTTTTAAATGTTAGTTCACAACATTTAAACAGTTCATACAGTGCAAGATATCAACTCTTAAACTCCCTATCTGTAGCACAGTGTCAGATATGTTCAAACCATACACAAGAGACTTTATTGGCAGCTGATCCAAACAGAACTGTCATAATAGCAAACTGTGTATGTGTAACAGTATCAGTTCTGTAACAGCCAAAACACAGATGTTAAAGGAAAACTATTATTTTTGAACCTGGGCCTTATTTTCTCATCTTTTTTGGGTGTAAATGATTGATAAGGACAAAAATCTTTAGAATTGGTGCAGTATGGAGTAAGAATGGTGCACCCAGCAACTACAAACAGCTGCTGCGATGTTGTGATGATGTTTGTTTGTTTGTGCTATTGCATGACTCAGTGGTGGAAGAAGTATTCAGATCCATTACATAGGTAAAAGTATGGTACAATACACTGCACTGATTTTTGTCCCCATCAATCATTTACACCCAAAAACATGGAAAGATAAGGCCCAGGTTCAAAAATACTGGAGTTTTCCTTTAACATACTATAGTTATCTTTTTAGACAGTTTCTTCAGAAATTATACCCTCCCTCTGTCATCTACAGCTTTTTTAAAATAATGAGAACCAGCTATTTACATGTGTTTTCATTTCACTAATCACCCATTTATTTGTCAAAATTACTGAAGTGGACCAACAGCACATGGAAGAACGCCCAGCTGGGGGAGGCCATGATCGAGAGTCTGGAGGCTCAGGGGCTGCAGCTGGCGAAGGAGAAGCAGGAGTATCTGGGTGAACATGGCTAAACTCACCTGAATCAATGAGCGTTCTTTAAGGTTTAATAAGTGGAACGAGGTTATGTGAAATGTTTTTTTTTCTCCAGATAAACTGATGGAAGAGACAGAGGAGCTTACTCATCAAAGGGCGCAGAGAGAGGTGAGACTTGTTTACTCCTCTGGCATCATCACGCAACACCAACAGCATGTTTTGGTTTGGGTAGAGATATTTTTGAGTTTGGGAATAAAAAGAAAAGAAACTCTGAAATACTATCTGCCTTCAAAATCTCCTGAAGGCCTATCTCTTTCTACAGCACCTCCTCTCCTAACACCTCTAACACCCTAACTGCCACACTTACTGTACTGTACTCTTTAACTGACCTTCTTGCACTCTGCCTTATTTTATAGATTTAGCACTTAGTACTTTATCCAAGGTCTCCTAATGGTCTGAGGCCTCAGTGTTGTTCCTCATTTGTAAGTGGCTTTAGATAAAAGTGTCAGCCAAATGAATAAATGTGAAATGTAAAAATGTAGGTACTAACATAAGGGATCTGTCACAGACCTACTCTTGTAGAGCAAGATCTTTTTTTCAGCCCACTAATATTTTAGTTCATCTTCCATGTAGTGTACTGCAGTATCACTGAGTATGTTTCTTTACTTTATCAGGAAAATGTTCCTACATACATGCACCATAACAGTTGGGTTTGTGTGTGTGTGTGTGTGTGTGTAGGAGTTGGAGCGTCTGAACCAGGTTCTAGAGGAGGAGAAGATGAAGTTTGAGGAGGTGGTGCTGGAGCTGAAGGCAGAACAGGAGCAAATCAAACTGTAAAAACTCCACTATTGTCTGTTTATGTTGACCAGTATTAATTATAGTGTAGAATCCTGTAAATTCATGTGATTTGTTGTGTGTCGATGTCAGAGATCTGGATGGCACAGCTCAGTCCCTGAAGGGTGTGGAGAGTGAAAAAGAAGAACTGAGCAATTTAACGGTCATGCTGCAGAAATCCATTGAGGTACGAAAAAAAAAAACATGACGTCAAATCAAAGCTCCTCCCTGCAGATACTGCATGTGTGGGCCAGTGTAACAAGATTGAGATATTGATGAGTTGCAAAAGACTCTGGCGCTTGATTCAGATCATGTAATGTTACAGCTGCTGATGTAAGAAATTACGTAACAAAGCCTTGAAGCTGATATTCAAATTATCCTGCTAATATAATAAATTCTGGGATTATAGCTTTGTGTAGTAACTTCAGTCAGAAAGAACTGAGAGAAAAATCTGAATTCTGGGATTATAATCAGAACAAAAGTCAAGAATTAAAGGAATAGTTCAACATTGTGGGAAGTGTGCTTATTTGTTTGTTGCTGGGAGTTTTTGTATGGATTAAACAAATGATATAACATATTAGTTAGTGAGCTTTGGAGGTGCTGGTAGACAGATTTTACAACCTTTGGACAGAGCCAGGCTAGCCATTTCCCTCTGTTTTCAGTCTTTATGCTAAGCTAAGCTAACCTGCTACTGGCTGTAACTGTAGCTCCATATTTAACAGACAGACGTGAGGGTGGTATCGATTTTCTGTTTCAACTCTCCAGAAAGTCAATAAGTGTATTCCCCGAAACGTGGAGCTACTGCTGTATTGTAGGTGAAGAGTTGCATCTGAAAAAGAAATGAAAATGTACAGAAACAAACATTTAGGATCAAAGTAAAGGGGTAAAAATATTTAAACCTTCCTGTTAATATGAGTCAAGGTCCACGCACATTCTAACTCTTTCCAGAGCGTTTAACAGCACAGCCAGTAAGTGGACCTTGAGTTAAGATTTTAACTCAACTTCCTGTAAATGTCATTAATTAAACATGGGATTTTATTACATTATACCTGTAATATACTGCACTATACTAAGAGGCTAAGAGGCAGGCTAAATCGTTTTTGTAATTGAGAAAATTCAGCAGGATCTGAATCTCTTGTTTTGTCCATCAGGAACTCTCGCAGGAGAAGCAGCGAACCCTCGAGCTGCTGGGAGTGAAGGAGCAGGGGGAGAAGGAGGCGGCAGAGGAGGAGGAGAGCTCAGAGTCGACCCGAGGGAAGTCTGAGGATGGTGAGGAGCTCGGAGACGGGAGTCTGCTGCAGGACCTGCGACACATCGAGGAGCAAATGAAGATCCTGCTGAAGGAGAAGGAGCAGGCTGATGAGAAGTGAGTGACTTCAGAGGTTTCATGGTTCCTTGTAGGTTTAAAAAATCTCTTTTGGCTGTTTGAGATCCTTTGAAAAACATCAAGATAAAAACATTGTTCTTTTCTCTAGTTCTTGAAGAGTTTCTGAATATTTTAATAAACAAACATGTATAATTGTCGCCGTCCAGCTAGAAATGTTGATTGCCCTTTATTCAAATATGGCAAAATGAGATATGAGATATGTAATCCAGGCAATCCAGGTTGACATGATGGTTTTATAAGACTGAAGAGTAAAACTGTACATGCTGCGATTGTGTTTTAGAATCCTGAGGGTCAAACACTCTGGCCTTTCCAGGGAACCTCCATGCTAATGGTTCAGAGGATGTAACTACTAGTGGAAATGTGTATTGATCCCTAAACAGCCAGCCCATTAATCAGCACCAGTAAGTGGAATATTACAGGCAGCTGATATTGACTGTGTAGCGCTAATGTTCTGTTGCGATCACTGAAAGATACGGCTCGTAAAGTTATGTTTCCATGAGCTCAGTCTTCAGTTCCCTCTCTGTTATCCCCTGACAGATACAGCTCAGCTGTAGGGGCCAAGTGCAGCATATTCATACAGAATAGTTTTGCATCTTGACTCAATTCAATATGATACATTTTGAGGCAGTTCAATTATAGTTTACGCATATTTTTAGGACTGCCTTATTGGATTACATTTTAATTTCCAGGGGTTTCTATGTTTGTGGTCACTCAGTGTACAATTTATGATGTAAGTGTATTTTGACATAATATTCATGTGTGTTTCAGATAATCTGGGATGAATTCTAGGCAGCTTTTGCTCTGTAAATCCGATTTTTGCTCTTTCAGACATATCATGGTCAAAGAATACATCAAACAGAATATATATATATATATATATATATATATATATATATATATATATATAAATAATAATATAATAAAATTTTACTGTGGAGTTTATACAGTGGGGGAAATAATTATTTGATCCCCTGCTGAATTTGTAAGTTTGCCCACTTACAAAGAAATTAATGGACTCAAATTTTTATGGTTGTTTACTGATTATGGCAATAGACGGAATATCAGTCGAAAATGCATAAAAAACACACAATATAAACGTTATAAAATGTTGTGCATTTTATTGAGTGAAATAAGTGTTCAATCTCCAACAACTCACCCAGAATTCTGGCTCCCACAGATTGGCTGGTGCCCTGGTGCCATGTGTATAAAGCACACCTGCTCTGCACTATGGGCAAGACCAAAGAGGAATGAGTTACAAAACCATGTCACTGTATGTCCTCCCTGTTTCTGAGTGGGTTCTCTCCAGGTATCCAGCTTCCTCCCACAGTCTAAAGATATGCTTAGGTTAATTGGTGACTTCCTGTAGGTGTAAATGTGTGGAAACACGCTTATTGACTTTCTGGCAGAGAGTTGAATCAGAAAATCAATTTAACACTCATGTCTGTTTGTTAAACATGAAGCTACCGTCAGCAGCCAGTTAGCTTAGCTTAGCATAAAGACTGGAAACAGGGGGAAACAGCTGGCCTGACTCTGTTCAAAGATAACAAAATCCCCCTACCAGTGCCTGCCTACCAGCTCACCCATTTATATGTTGTATCTCATTTTGCCATATTTGTATAAAAGTAAAAAGAAAGCTCATAAGTATATTTCCCAAGATGTCAAACTTTTCCTTTAAATGTCTCGTAAATGATAATTGTCAGATGTTATGTGCAGATACAGCTGCTCTCTCTCTCTTGTTTTAACCTTGAAATGACATTGCAGGTGTGTGTGTGTTTGTGTGCATTCATCTATGTCTTGCAGAGCTCAGTGAACACAACACAGCACCAGTCTGTGTAGTTCTGCCAGTGAAGGGCAACTTTGATGTCTGGAAAAATCCACAATCACTGCTTTTTCTGCAGAAAAACAGCCTCATTTTAATCTTGTGAACAGGTTAAAAAGGGTTAAAAAGGGTTTAAGAGAAGCAAAATGTGTTGAAACAATGAAATCATTCTCCAGAAGGAGAATATGCATTACGTTCTCTGTGTTTGATGTCTTTGCTCTGTCTGATCTGATTCTGTCGTTCAGGCTCCAGGAGAACGAGCAGCGGGCTAAAGTCCTGCAGCAGGAGAGGGAGTATTACTCGTCTCAGGCCAGGACACTGCAGCAGTCGCTCTCTCAGCTCACTGTAGACAAGCAGCAGACCGAGGCCGAGCTCAAGGTAACACAGCGTGACTCAGCTACTCTCAGCCTGCAGTTACACAGCAACACAACACTGCTCAAAGTCAGCTTAAAGGCCAACACATTCATCAGCTGCCAGGGCCATGTTTTTAAAAACTGAAACGAGGTTAATGTGTTTTTTTTCAGATTTAGTTTAGTTCATTTACAACCTTTAAATTTAATTACTCACATTAAACATAATTTTCACAAAGTCTTTGAGTATATGTATGTATACATCTCAAGTTTTGCAGTGCAACCTGTAACTGCTGTGTGGTTGCTGCTGTATTTGATTTAAGGGTAAAGCCACACAGATGACTTCCCTCACTGTGGTTGATTAGGCCTCGTCAGCTCTGTCTGACGTCTTCCAGACTCATGGGTGGGGCTCATTACACCTAATTACACCAGCCAAAACAACTGAATAAGCCTGTGAGCACAGCCTTTAAAAATGAATTTTGGTTCTAAAGTAGTCCAGTTTAAGTGCTCTGAGCCTTTGTAAGCTTCTCCACAGGTTCCTAAAGGAAAATACAGACCCTGCTGTTTTTGTAGAAACCAGTTGTAGATCATTTGGTCATCAAATGGGTTATTCCAGTCAGGTTAGAAAGGCCAGGTCTGTGATACCTTGAGTGGCTCTCCAGTCTGATGAGCAGAGTCTCTGAGCTGATATCATGTTACACTTACAGGAACAGAAATCCTCCTCCTCTCTCGTCCACTTTCTCTGTATGAAGTTATCTGTTTCCTCATTGCTTCGTATCAATCACCCGCTCACTCTTTCTCCTTCCTCCCTCAGGTCTCAGTTAAACTGAATTACAAAGTACAGACAAGTAGTTTAAACTCCTGTACTGCTGATATGCCTTTGAGCAAAATACCCTCAACCTCAACTGACTGGTTGTACCAGACACTTTCAGTGTTTACTCTGAACTATGTCTCCAGGCTAATGCCATAAATGCTGTGCTCTTACAGGTTTTAGAGGCAAACAGTGATGGAACAATCGTCCATTTAGAACCGGAAAAATGACATGCCTTTATCTGATCTGCTACTAAAAGCATCATGAGACAGTTTTGATGTAATATATTTAGCTTTTTTTCCATTATATCAGCAACAGGAAACATGGACTGATTCATACCTGCCTATAATTGAAAGCCCAATATTTTATTGATAAACTGTGCTCACAAACAGAAACATCATATTGATCTTATCGAGCTGTGAATGCCAGCGTAATTGTTTTTTAAAATTTATTTTTAACAAACGTGTGTGCTTCCTGTGTGTCTCAGGCAGAGATAGAGTCTCGGGTGGAGCTGGAGAAGAGGCTGAAGCAGGCTGAAGAGGCTCTGCAGGACCTGGAGAAAGGCCTAAACTCACTGGAACGAACCAAAGAGAGAGATGAGGAGATGAAAGGGGACGTGACTCAGCTGAGGAGTGAGTGCATTCACTGATGCGCTCATATATATCTGAAATGATCTGAATGTAGGAGACCCAGTATGTGCTGCTAGATTGTATTAGGTTCACTGAAAGATTCAAAGAAAACTGGATTATACAGAGTTAGACAAAGACTGAGTCACAGTTTCATCTGCCAGAATATTGTCTGGAGTTTGGTGTAATGTTTTTTCCTGTGCAGATTATTATCAGTATCTCCCAGTCAAATACATACCTAACTACTGTAGGTACTTGAGCACATTTACTCACATAATACTGTAACAGATGTACAGACAGATGTAAACACACATAAACACACATGCAGTAGAGATTTGTGTTATTTAATCTGGTTTTAAGTGACACTTTTTACTCCTGTGTGACTGCCTCCTTCTGGGTAGAACATGTATTGCATTTTTATTTTCATATAATATCACACTTGACATGTCAGTCAGGATGAAATATAATAGTTCACTGTGCTCATGTATCAATGAATGATAGTAAGTTGAGATTTGTTACCAAAATCTTGTCTATTGTACTAATAACAATAACAATGGCTTTGTTCAGTGCAAGCGTCTCAGTAAACAGACATCATTCATTTTATGTGTTTTTCCTACTGTAACAAGCTGTACTGAACCACTGTAGAGTATGAGCACCCTGCATATATGATGTGTATCTGATGTGTGTGTGTGTGTGTGTGTTTCTGCAGGATTCTTTGAGGAGTGTATCTGTGCAGCAGAGATCGAGGCGAAGCTTCCGGCGATAATGAAGAATGCTGTGTATCTCCACAAAGCTGCTGCTCGCAGAATCAAATCGTGCCGAATCCAGAGGAGAGCCTCCAGACGCCACTGGCGTAAGTCTGAACATCACACACCGATCACAACAAACACAGCCGCGCAACATTCATATTTTATGACGGAGTCCATCTGGGTTGCAAAGAACTACAGCAAACCACCCTTCAAAAAGTGCATGTTGTAGTACACTTTATCAGTGGAGTGCTACATATATTTGAGTTGTTTGTGATGTTTGCCAATGCATTGCTCAAATACAAAGTTTAGATTATTAACATTACTGATATTTTCTGTACATTAGGTTGTTTGTGTTTGGTAGCAGTTGATGTAGTCATATTAGTATTATTACTGTTAGTTCTAGGCGTGGTTATAGTTGCAGCAGTTGTGGTATCATGACTACTAACACCATTTGTAGCTGTAGTGCTAGCATATAGATGATGAGTGACACAGTATATCACCAATGTGTAATATATAGGGCTGCAAATTATGTTTATTCTTATCATGAAATTTATAAAATGCCAGGAAATAGTCTGTTACAATGATTTAAAAACTGAGAAAAGCCACTAATTGTCACATTTGAGAAGCTGCAGCCAGAGAAAGCTCGGCTTTTTTGCTCAGTAAATGACTAAAACAATTAATTGATTATCAGAATCACTGTCTATTAATTTTCTGCTGACTGACTAAGAGATTAATCTAATCAGATCAGCACCAGTAGCCTGTCAGTAGTTAACAGCATCTCATTATTTTCATTATTCCTTTGTTATTCAATTAGAGTCATAAAAACTCCATTAATTGTTACATTTTCCACATTCCTCTGTCTTTGTGCAGTGAAACACTCAAAGTCCTTCGCTGTAGCCAACGCTGACAGCAGCAGCATGGAGGATCTGAGGGAGACGGCCCGACGACTGACCTCTGTGACAGCAACTTCAGAGAGAGCGTGTACAAGATCATCACTCGCAAGGACGACACAAACAAAACGGAGGACTGAGAGAGGAGAGAGAGCGAGGTAACAGAGGAGAAACGGTCCTTAGCTTTACCTCAGTTCACACAGAGTGACGTAGAGATTCTGATCCCTAACCCACCATTAAAATATTGTAGATGAATGTAAACAGACATCAGTTTGAAGGAATCTCTGGTTACAAACTAAAGTTATTACAAATTTTAGTTAAATTTAATTTAAAGTTAACAGACACTGACTAAACCCATCATAAACCTAACATACAGTGTGTAACAGCACTCGTTCTATGTTCCATCATGGACTGGTTTGTTCCAGAACTAAAAGTCAAATTTGACCCTCTTGTTTGTGTTTCTGTTGCATCAGAAAAACTAAAGATTAGAAAAAGTAGAGCACATGGAAACAACAGAGTCAACCTCTGATGTTTAAGTTGAATGTAAAAAGGAGACTGACAGAGCACCTGTCTCCACCATAGACAATAAACTGAGTGTTCAAGACTATGTAAGGTTTAAAAATAAATTCTTATATGTGAGTTGATTTACTCAAAATATATTTATCATATTTATTTATTTTATGTCCAATTATTAAATACTTGAATCAGCCATTTTGTGACAATTTGCAGCAGTGACCGTCAGCTCTTAGCATTCTCACTTTCTTTCTTGGTCCCTTGGAAAAGTTCAAGTGGAAATGCCTAAAACGTACTGAGTTTTAGTTCCTGTGGTTCTGTAGTTCCTGGAACTGTTTGGTTAAAAAGTGCTGCAAGAAACCTTCAGATTCTACTTAGCCAAAGAGTGATAATAATGTTAACTGATATCCATTGTACTGCAGTAGTGTCCTAATCAAACTACCACTGGTGAGGGAAGTATTCAGATCCTTTACTTAAATATAAGTAGCAATGCAGCAATGTAAAAATAATCCATTACAAGTCAAAGTACAAAACAATACTCAAGCACAGTACTTGAGTGAATGTACTTAGTTTCTTTCCACGACTGGTGATAATAATGTTAACTGAGATCCATTGTATTACAGTAGTGTCCTAATCAAACTATTGAATATTTGAATAACACCTTGAACATTTGCAGTTGTGGAAAGTAACAAAGTACATTCAAGTACTGAACTAAGTATAATTTTGAGTTACTTGTTCTTTACTTAAGTGACTTGTTGGGGCTCCTTGACATGTTTAAGATGTTGTTGCCCGTTCAACCAAAATTAGATTTCCCCTTTAAACTTTTTTGTTGGTTTAATTTAAATAATTGAGGTTCAGAGTGAAAGAAAAAATAATACAAATTTGTGGAACTTTGCTTTTTTCCTTCTTTCCTACCCCTCTGATTTATCTGGTGAACCTCTGGAGGGGCCCGAGTACTAGATTGGGAACCACTGGGCTAAAATAACCACCTGTATTTAAAGTGGTTCAAAATAAAAATTGCACTTTTACTTAAGTGAACAATACAGGTACTTCTTCCACCACTGAACATTTGGGACTCCACCGGCTAAGATGTCATTCTATGGAAGTCCATTTCTGCCAATGTGATGTAGAGAAAAAAAGATGCTGTAAGTCATTGTAATGAGAAACTTACTTTAGGAAAGTTTCTCATTCATTACACTGAGTTTCTTATTACAATGACTTACAGGATGTATTTCATCGCATTGGCAGAAATGGGCTTCCATACCATAGTGTACTATTGTTACTCGACATTAATAAACTCTGTAACACATGATGAGATTATACTGTAGACCATACAGTGACGTGTTAATAACAGTCAGTCAGTGTGTGACTGTAGCCTTGTACCTTGAGTTTCTAGTGTTTTCACCATTAAAACAACAGTAATACTATAAAAGACTGAGTGTGTTTAGCAGATAGCAAAGACAATGCAAATGCATCTTGAAAAATGTTTGTCTTTATTTTTCTGGTTTTGATTGTTTGCCCAGGTTTATGTCCTTTTCTTAAACAGAGGGTTGATGAAGACAATGAGCTCACAGATGTGTCTGATATCAACCTTGACCATTTCATTATTGCTACATCTCAAAATCTGTTCTTGACGAAGCAACTCAATGTAATTCACAGAAGCAAGCAAATTATGTTAATGTACAAATGTTAAGTAACTTAACACCAGAAATGATACAGAAAAGAAGCCCACATGTCACGGTAAGGTAAGAGGGAACATATAATGGACTGAACAACATGCCTTGATGCTAATAAAGCTGTGTTTGAACTTTGTAAATGTCATTTCGTTAATGCAGGTAAAAGGCTGTAGGTTCATGTCTGGGTTAGCCTCTCAGCAGCACAATAGATGGCACTGTTACTAGTTGAAAGTGAATACAAAAACTTTGATATGGATGTATTTCCATCAGGGGAGAGACTTGTTTGTTTTACACTCACAAAGCTCAGTGTGGGAAGAGAAGTTCTGTCGGGGAGGATTGTGGGTTACATCACCAGCTCCTGTTCGTCACCACAACCTGCAGCACATAAGACAACAAAGTGAGGGATGTGGGTTTAAACAGATATTTCTGCTTCAAGAATACAAAGTAATATGGGTAACACATTATTCTAACCTCCCTCTTAAACACTAATGGATTATAACACACTGTATGTGGAGTTGTTATATATGATTACAGCTGTGTACCAATCTTCACGTGAAATGGTTTCACGTGTATCACGTGAGGAGTTAAATGTGTTCACAAACCTTTAAAAGTCCTCGAATGGGCTTAAAACTCCATTATAATGTGTTAAAAACCTTCTATTAAAGGTTTATAAACAACTTAGAAATCCTAAATGGGGGATTAAAATAAAGTCTTAATGTAAAAATTCCAGATAAAACAGTAAAAAGAAACTATGCTATCAAACATTATGTATCAGTGTTGATGATTCTATGCATGTTTTCAGACATTCTTTGAAGACACTCATTGGAATAAAACAATAAGGTCAGCTTTGTAAATTCAGTGGTCAGTAAAAATAAATTTTTTCAAGACATCTGAGCTCTCTCAGCAGCAAAGTTACAGTCTGATGGGCAGTATGAACACTTATGAACACACTCCATTGACTGCTGTATGTGGTTCAGAAACATAATTGTCCAGAGCCTTTGCAATACTAAAACACAAGTTAGAACATGATAGAGTTCTTTGGGGATCTGTATTCTTGTTTGGCAGCAAAAGAAGGTGCATGAATTATTATTTGATTATTACATAGTATGTTTGACATTAATAAATGAGAGTTTATATTTAGTTTTATATTATTGGTGTTAAAGTAGTGCTGAGGATGAAGCATAGCCTCTCCAGGTTTACTGTAAAATCAGTTTTCTCACTTCGAAATATAAACTGTAACTATATTTCACATTAAATCATATGGCTCGAGCAAGAGTACGTTTTTACTGACTGGAGGTAAGAATATATTCATAACAACAGGATCCTGGTTAGATAGATCTTGGATTTTTAGATAATTCCTGTATTATTTATTTTTCGGATTACTAATGATTATTATTACTGTGTTTGCTTCAATATACAGAGTTTGGAGCATCAGCATAGTTTAGAAAGGTCTACCATATTGTCTCAAATTTTCATGGGGACCATGAGGCACAAGCCTGAGTTTCTAAAAATGAAAGTGCTGAATCACTTCCCTCAACCTGTCTGTAATTCTCTTGACCCGAGCTCTGACAAGAGCAGACAGAAGTCTGCAGGTCATCTGTTCCTCTTCTCCGATCTACTGATGTTTTCTTTTTCATTCAGGATTGTACCTGCAAACATGTAGATAACTAGGAGGCATCTACTGCAGCTTTTATTATGTTTCTGGATGTTAATATAACCTTTTCTAGATTGACATCATTTCAGTCAGCATCATAAGCGCCTACAAATCTGCCGTCTCATCCTCTAACCTTACATCACCTCCCCTTGATTATCTGTTGGGAACAGCGTGGCTCAGTCAGTGCCATAAGCCTGTCAGTCCTCTGCTGGTCTAATGCTGCATTTCAATTTCACTCTGGCTTTTATCTCAGTGGTTAGCAGGTATCAGACACATGACTGTCTGAAATGTTAATTCTAGTCTGCTTCCTGGCCACAGATGTGCTGCAGGGACTGTGGCTGAAGGTTTTTAAGGACTGCTGCAGTGATTTCTCTACCTAACACAGATGTAAATCTAACAAGCTGATGGCTCTTTCCTAATAACGCCCTCCAAAGAAACAGCCAGAACGAGCCGTCAGAGAGCCAGCTCCCCACAGGCAGCCCCCTCATATTCCCACACAGTCTTTCTCTGCTCGCTCATTCACCTCCTGCTGCTCTATCCTGATTTGTATCGCTATGGCAACAGCTACATCAGAGGGCAAACACTGTGTATCACCCTTTCTTTCTTTTTTAATCTGAGAGATTGTAGGATTAGTGCAGCCAGAGGCCTTTAAAGCCTGTTGTTGGCTTGCATGTCGGCTCATGAGCAGATGCATTTTTTTTTCTTTGCACTGTCAAGTCGGGTCAGTGTGACCAAGGGTTGTGTGTGTGTGTGTTTTTTTTTAATTGAAAGCGCTGAAAGGCAACAGCACATACAACGAAACAGAAGGCGTTGCATAACCTGTAAAAGCAATAAAAACTCGTACCTGTTGACCTTGGCACGGTCAATAGGCAGCTGTGCTGTTAGCAGATCGACGGCGGGGGAGTCGAGAGGCGGCTGTCTCTCAGAGCACGTCACTGTTTACAGTAATCTGACATGAAGAGGGGAGACAGAGGGAGTCCTTGAAGGAGATGGGAGGAAGAAACGCTCTGCTGCAGAAGCCGCCGTCCTCCGTTGCTTCATCAGCACAGGGCTTGTGCACGTGGCCCTCCTGCGCTGCACTGTCAGCGGTTAGGTACAGACAAGTGTCCAGCCCGGGGCTTGATTTCCATGCTATATCTAGCTGTGTCACAGTGTGTGTGTGTTCTGTTGAGTGTACAAAAAGATCCCTCATTTGCTTTAGGGGGGGTCCTAGTACCATTTGCTTTTGATTTCTTCTTATGCTTAATTTTCCCTTACAGGAGTGCTCCCTTAAAAGCCTCTGCAGTTGTCATGGAGTTGTGCTTCCTGGTAAACAATGACTCTTTTCATTCCCGCACAGCTTTCAGTCCAGTAGCTAAGATAGATGGAGCAGAGGGCAAAGAGAAAGAGAGTGGTGGTGGGGTTGTGTTGCTGCACAAGGCAGCTCTCTCTACACTCTTATCTACTATGAAGTCTACTGTAAGTCCCACACAGGCTTTACTGTTAATTTATAACAGCTCATGATATAGTCTGTAGTCTCATTACATCCATAATACAAAATGATTTGGTTTGCTTTGATGATAAAATTATGATAAAAATGGTCGACATGTAATCAAACCAACCGATGGGTAAAGATATGTCAGGAAAAAGTAACACTGTGGTTGTTTGTGAGAGGAAGTTGAGTGACGAGGGCCATAATGAAGGCAAGAGCTGGACACATGACCAGAAGTAGAGAGTTCACAACACAGCTGTGGGTTTATTTCTCATCCAGGCTGGCTTTCAGCTGTGCTTCCAGGGCCATTTTATCGAATGTGCGCATGTTGGTCTCCTCCCGCACTTTGTCTCGCACGTGAAAAGACGCTCGGGCCACGGAGCGAGCGCTCTCCAGCACCGCCCTCTTCTCTCTGAAGATCTGCTCGCTCTTCTCCAGCTTCCTCTCGATGGACTGGAGCAGCTCCAGGCGCCTCTGCTTCTCCTCCTCCTCCACCCGCTGCCTGTTGAGCCTCTGGAGTCTTTCCTTCTCCTGTCGGCTCTGGATGGCCCGCTGAGCTTTCTCTTTGGCCCTCTCCTCGGCCACCAAAGCCGCCTGTTGGGCTCGTTTCTCGGCCTCCTTCACGCGAGCCTCCAGCTGCTGCTGCTGCTGCCTCTCACGCTTCTCTGCAGCCTTGCGTGCTTTCTGGATCTGCTTCTCCTCACGCTTGGCCTTTTCTTTCAGCTCCTGCCCTCGACGCTCAACTATCTGTTCGTAATTCTCCAGGGAGCGGCTGAGCTTCTCCTCTGCTGCCCTCCTGGCCTCCTCCCTCTCCTCCTGCTCTCTGCGAGCAATTTCCTGTATCAGGGCAGCATGACGTCTCTTCTCCGCTTTGTTCAGACCCCGTCTCTCCTCCTGTGCCTGGTGCTCCCTCTCTTGCCTCTTCAGCTCAGCCATGGTGAGCTTCTCCTTCAGCAGCAGCCTCTCCTGCTCCAGCATGGCTGTCCTCTCCTCCTCCAGGGCCTTCAGGTTCTGCTCCTGAAGTGATTTCTTATGCTTCTCCTCCCGTGCTGCCTGCTGTAACCTCAGCAGGCGGCTGCGCTCCTGCTGCTCGGCGAGCTCCCTCCATCGCTCCTCGTTCTCCTCAGCCTGTCGCATCTTGGCAGCTGCTGATTCTCGCTCCTGCTGGCTCAGTCTGCGCTGACGTATTGATACTTGTGTCTGCCACACTCGCTGGCACTGAAGCACCGCACGCTGCTTCTCCCTCTCCTCCTGCTCTCGCCGTAGCTCCTCCATCCTGCGCTCACTGTCCCACTGAAGATGAGCCACGTAGCGGGTCTGACTCATGATGTCTTCCTCCTGATATCTAGCGAGCATCAGCGCTGCAATTTTGCGGTCGCGCTCAGACACGGCCTTCAGGCCTCGACGTTTCACCTCCTTCACTATGCGCTCCACCTTCTGCGTCGTCTGAGGCGAGTGGCTGAGGTCACCGAGGCTGAGGCTGCGGCCCATCAGGGAGTTGAATGTAGCCAGAGTGCGAGCTCGGGGGCTGGAGACTTTGGCCCAGTGATCTCGTACACCGTCCCAACTGTAAGAAGAGGAAGCACCTGACTCTGACGAGGTGCAGGTAGTGGTAGTGGTGGTGGTGGAGGTGGAAGAGCAGACAGGATCCATCCTTCGCTGTAAAGACTCCAGCGAATGGCTTTTTCCTCTCACCTTGGAGTGAAATCCAAGATGTCCATTGTGCTGAGAGAACGGTCCTCCTGTCACACCGTTAAGAGGCGTCCCAGTGCTCTGAACGGCAGGCTTTGACGCTGATGATGTTAATGTGGAGTTGGCTCTGGGGAAGGAGGGCGGTTTTGGCGTAGATCTGGGGAAAGTGTTTGAAGATTTACCACCGGAGGACTTCCTGACTACTGGCGGAGGGCCAGATGAGAGAGGCCTTGTGGTTTTTACTTGTTCAGTCGATGAGGACAAAGGATGCTTAACAAATCCTTGGAAACCACCTTTGGAAGATGGTGTAGAGGTTGCAGAACCAGTTTTTGATGACTGAGGAGATTTAGGAGAGGTACTGAGTGTGGAGGCAGGAGCTTTAGATAAAAGAGTTGTACCTGTTTTAGAGGTTGGAGCTGATGCTGTGGCTCTAGCGGAAGCATCAGGGGCAGAGCTGGAGGTCACTGACCCAGATTTAGGAGGCTGACTGGAGCCAGGAGAGGCTCTGTCCACAGAGGAGGGTGCTGCGCTGCTGCTGCTATTGACTGTCGCCTGCAGAATCCTTCTTTTCTCCTCCCTGATGATCCTCTCCCTCTCCTCCCTGCACTGCCTCAGTTTGGCGTGCCTGTCTCTCTCGTAGACTTCAAACAGCCCTGTGGCGACACGCATGGAGCGTCCGGGGGCCTCCCGGGCAAAGTCGGTGAGCGGGCGGGGCAGCAGCTCCACAGGTTTGACCCCACATCGAGCGCACGCCTCCAGAGAGCGGGGGCTTGTTAGCACATAGCGGCTGCCCTCTGCGGCCGGTGAGTCAAAGTTGTACAGGTCCAGGTGCATCTTGGGCGACACATCCGTCTGAGTCTGTGGTTGCTGAGGTGCTGCCCCCTGAGAGGCAGTGTCTGTCCCTGCTGGGGATGCAGCGTGGCAGGGGCTCGGCTCAGAACTGCCGGTGGGTGGTGTCTCAAAACCGGCGTCCCCATCCTCCTCTGTAGTTGTGTCATCTGCTTGTTCTGGCAGTCGAGGGTCTTCGGTGGCCACAGCTGGCGTGTCGAGCTGTGGACCTTTACACTTATTCTGTTCCTCAGCCTCCGAGGGGTCGACCATAGTTGGCTAATACTGCAGGTAGAGAGAGGAAGGAGGGGGGCAGGGATCAATGGATGGAGGAGGGGTTGTATGATACATGAGGGGAAGTGGATAAAATAGTGGGAAGAGTTTTCAATTAGAGGATTATACTGTAGCATTCAGTCCAGAGCTTAAGAGAGATGCAGTCTGTGGGGGAGGGTCATAACGCAGGTTCAGAGCTGCATGCATGCATGAACACATATTCATGCACTCACTGATTTTACACCAGATGAGACATTTTCCCTTCAGGGAAGTGACATAACACACGAAAAAACACCACAGTCCTTTAATAGAGAATCTATTTTTGGCAGAGTTACTAGGCTGAGAGAATTTGATTACTCATAGCAATATTTTTCACTCTATATCACACAATCAACCTACAAATCAGACGAGACCCTGCAACATATATTATTAACCAGCACAGAGTAAAAGCCTGATTTAAAAAAACTTGACTGAGATTTTGGCTGATAAACAAGCTCTGGGCTCTGCTCACTGACATGGACTCACACCTCACAAACAGTGAAGGCCTAGACTTTTCTACAGTGTATCAGCAGGACACAGAACAACAAATACATTCACTCTCATTAAAAATGACTCTAAGTCCGAGAGATCCCATCAGATTCTGTTAAATGTGTGGCTGCTGTTTTCTGTGCTGTTAACAAAGACCATATTTACTGCTGTTTGATCCCGGTGTTCGGTTGCATTTCATGCGGTGTCGCACCGCACACACATCCACTAACCTGCCAGTTTGCAGAACGTTTTCTAAACCGGTGCTTTGTTCCCCTTGAATCCGTCCACTCCCCCTTGTCCCCTGCATAATATCAGGTTTCAGGGAAAAAGGCCTCGGCCGTCGACCCAGCGATGGAGCATCACATCGTCGCAACCTCCAGCGACACGACAGACAGACGGAGCCTTTCGCAGCCTGTTCAGTCTACCGAGCGGCGGAGCTCAGATCTGTGTCCTCTCCGATTAAAAATAAATACAAAACCGTCCCCAGAGAGGAATTCACACTTCACAACAGCAGAAGTCTCCTACCCAGCTCCCCGTGTTACTCCCTCGGCAAAGTGCATCCCGTAAACATCCGCGGACTCCACCTGCTATTCAGCAGCATCCCTCCATCTCAGCCTCCTTAGCTCCGCCTGCTTGTGACAAATGTGCTAAAAATACAGTCTGCACACTGCAATTAACCCAGCGCCGCCTGTCCACTCCACTTACATGCTTTTAACATATAACAAAACATCGGCCTAATGGTATGAGTGTGTTAGCCTGGAGCAAAGTTCCTCCTATAGACCTGATTTTCTACCAGAGACAATTATATGTCTGTAAAGCCAAGACTGTCTTCATAATAATTTCATTCAGTTTCCAAAATTATTTACCACTATAATAATCTGTTCTGTGTGTGAGGTGGTACAACATTCTGTAAACACATGGTATGAAAGTCGAGTGTATCTAAAAATGATGTTTTTAATCTCTGCAGGCAGCTGCCATCTGCCATCCTTCGTGTGTGAAATGAAATAGGCTGTAATAGCTGTAAATAGCCACTAGATGTCACTGTAATATCACAGATTTATGATTCGGGTTCAGCAGCGTCAACAGGTTTTATTGTTAAACGTGTGCTGCTGCATATCTATATCTTCATGACTTAGTGTTTCCATTTTAAAACATTTTAATGTATTTAGTGTTTTTATTTCTATAGACAAGCTGCAGTTTTATCTATGAAGCCTCTTATGATGAATGTAATGTGGAGACACTGGTTTTTAGTCAATAACGTTTCACCAAAACACGACAGCAGTTACACATAGATGGTACAAAACATGCGCTTCTCAGTAATGTGAGTGTGTGTTTGTTGACTGAAGTTTATAGCAGCCATCACAGCTATTGGATATGTGTGTTATGTGTGTGTTACTATCACTGCTACTGATCTATTATGTGTGTTTAGTGGGGAAGGTCGCAGCTAGCGGAATGGAGTGGAGGTGCAGCGGTTAGTGAGTTTGGGGCGACCTGCAGGAGGAACGCAGGTAGCGGTGTTGGTTCAGGCCGGTGGAGTGAAACAGGTGCACACCTTATCCCGTGCTGATGCCTGCGTGCAGGTGAGACAGAGGAACAGCTGGTAGGCCTGAGGCAGATTTCTGTGTGTCGTGTTTAATGCTATTGTGTGTGTGTGAGAGAGACACTTGGTGTTTTCATGTATTTCAGACCAGTTTCCCTGCGGGGTTGAAGGCGGCTGGTTGTCGGTGGCAAAGCAGATCGACGCACCAGGTGTTTTAAAGTTCATCACTTCACTCAGGTTAAATCCCAGTTAGGCCAGTCAGAACAGGCTTCAGGTGTGACATGGTTGTTAATTGTTTGCAGTAAAAATAATCACAAGTGTGAACTTTGTCAACTCACTTAATGTGCAAGACAGTCAGTGTCAGATGTCAGTGTGTGTGTGCAGGTGTGTAGTGGAACCCCTGCCCTGTTAGTGATAGCTTGGGAGTATCTGAGGAGGTTAAGGTGGGTGAATATGAATTGTAAAACTGAACTTTTGTATTAAACCTACTTCCCTCCTTGATTGTTATTTCTGTGGGTGTAACATTAGCAGAAGAGGTAGTTGCAGCAAAAGTACAATTAGCATTAGAATCAGTTCCCTCAGGTCGACTGTTACTGGTACAAGTTATAACAGTAGAAGTTTCCTCTGTTGTGTATTTCTGTGACTTTTCTTTGACTACACACCATCACCACATGAATACATGTATTCATCGAGAGCCACTTTATGAAGGCAGACTGGTCTGGTTTGGTCCAGTCAGAGCGGTTGAATCAGGATTAGATAACTCTGGGTGAAAATCACAGTGATGATGACCCACTAAACTCCTGACCCGGTGTGGGGAACAGTGCGAGTTTAATTGGCCCCGCCCGCGAGCCGTATCAGGAGGACAGTGGGTAACAAGTGACAACAGGGAACGTGCTGGCTGGCTTGTTAACCGGGGGCATGGGGTCTGGGAGGGGGGCCAAAGGGGAACGGGGCATGGTGTGGTTGCTGCACAGTTCACTGGTGCAGGGGTATGCTCGACAGAATTTTTGTGTTTTTGTTTTTGTTTTTGGTAGGGCATGCTCCCCACCACCAAAGCTGGACTGGGGGGTTCATCGAGAGGTGAGCTGCTCGGCGCAGTCATGGAGACCACTGCAACGCCCGGCTGGTGGCGAGGGCCTAGAGCATTCCCTCATCTGCTGGTTTTGTGCTGGGAACCAGTCAAAAGGTGTCAAAATCCTGATTCTAAGATTAATTTAAAAGTATATGTGAGCACATATGCATTGTAGTTACCTTAGAAGGACAAGGAGGACAAATACTAGACCCTGAAATCTGTCTTCAGTTAAGTTAGAAGGGTCTTTTGATTTTTACTTCCAGGGCCATAATCAGGATGTAGGAAATACAAGACACCAAAGAGAAAAGTTTATGTTTGATGTTGGAGATGTCATTATTTGTGTTTTCTATGAACTGTATATTTAACATATTTTATAAAATACATTAAATATATTACAAAAAATTTAATCATTCATGATGTCCTAGGAGTACAAACTGATCTCCTACTTTGGAAAAGTTGTTAGAGGCCTGAGAGATCTACCAGAAAAGTCTGTAGTTAGAATAACAAAGTACGGGCAGTATCAGTGCAGTTTGGAGGATCGATGTGCCGTTCACTCCACTAAGAAAGCCAATTTTTACACAGAGGCAACACATGAATCCAGCCAAGAGATTACAGACTGAGTGAAATCCAGACAATAACCACTTTTGGCTGAATGACCTTGACAGTCAGCAGCCTCAGCTGAGATGAATTCACCCATTTCATTTCTCTTCAAGAAGCAGATCTGATTTTCAGCTCTACATGTGTGCTGAACTTTGACAAGTACGGATAAAGACATGGCAAACTCTTTTACAGATCTGGAAATAAAGAGGATACAGTTGGTCTCCGTGCATTTCCACCTCTCCAGAGGGCTTCTGATTTTCCACATTATTATATTTTACTACTATTGTAGTGGATTGTGCCAAGAGGACACTGTAGGGGTGTTCGCTCAGAGCGGAACATTTTTAGTGAGTGTATAATGCTGTTCAGACAAGCTCAGTGAACCAAATGTGATCCCTGCTATTTTTGTCTGACTTCTACAGTCTTGTTAATTTGTCCTTTTTAAAAATCTATATCTTTTTTTTAAACATATCGGTCTGCTTCTAATATCCAAAGGCAGAAAAATATAAATAAAGAATGATAGTTTATATGCTCAGATGGCTGATATTTGCCTATTAAACATTGGTCATTCACTTCACTAATATGATGAGAGTACAGCAGTATCTGTAACTTGCAATAAAATATTATTTTATATTTATTAATTTTCTTTTTAAATTAACTTAATTGCTAAATTACATTTTTGTGATTTATTCTTAATTTAATAAACTACAGTATCTCTGTATGGATGTGGATTGTGAGAAAGTTAGCATCACAAACACTCAGATGAAAGTGTACGGTATTGTATGCTGATGGTTGTGTATGTTCTCAACAATCCAGTCTTTTCACTCGCCCTGTCCTGCACACTCTCTGCCCTGCTGGAACCCGCTGGTCCTGTGAAGACTGAGACCTTTCGTTGCCCTCAGTTCACATTTCCAGCCTGGGTTTGCCAACAGAAAGGGACACGTTTTCTGGACAGTTTCAACAACTCCCCCTTCTGACCCTTTGCTTTCTCCAGCCACCACCAAACCCCCCTCCTCCCCTCTGCTCTGTCTTCTGTGGGACGGTACAGGGGTCCCATGCGGGTGTGGAATAGTCCCCCTCCTCAGTGGAAGGGGAAAAGGTCCCAGAGACAGAGCTGTTAATTCAATCAGGAGAGCGGTATGCTCAATTAGGCATCCATAAGGGCCCTGGATGGGTCCAGGGGCCCTGTAGAGGGCAAGCAGCCCAGTCCCCAGGAGGTATTAATTGTGGATGACAGTGTGTAAACAGTGGGGTGAATAGACAGCGCAGGTGCGGGACACCCCAGTCCAGACTCAATAGCCCTTTTCACACCCGTGGCTCTCTGTTGCCACTTTCTCTTTCATTCTCTCGCCATGTAAAAATCCCTCACATCTCTGATTAATGTCACGGATAATTCGGCTTTGTGGGCTTATTTATTTGTTGCTGTGCGTTTCCGTCACGAGGCATGTTTCTACACCAGCTTCAGTGTATGTGTGTTTATGTGCGAGTATGTGTTTGAAGAGGGTAATAAGAGGCCAGGTTGCTGCTGTCCAGAACTGTTGGCCAGTCAAGGGCTATACTCGGCTCCTCATTTTCAGAAGCTAGTGAAAATTGCGGCCAGTACATGTAAAATATGTGGAATTTATGAAATGAAATCCAGATGACACTTAAAAAGGAGAGGGCTTTCTATCTGACCTCTGATTTTTCCATTCAGCACACTACCCAGCCCCCTTCCCTCTGTCTGTCTTTCATTCAGGGCTGTAATTGTGTTTTGTCGTGTTTGACAATACAAACTTTTCAAGAGTTATCACACATATATTAGAGAGCTGCATTGGTGGAGGGAAGATTTAGATACTGTACTAAAGTAGTAAAACTAGCAATACCTCAGGGTAAAAATACTCTAGTCCAGCATTCAATTTTTTACTTAAGTAAAATCCCAGAGTTATCAAAAATTAAAGTATTCAGCCTGCAGAGTTGGTATTATATATCTTTTCATGTAACTGGATTACTATTACTGATGCATTTTAATTGAATTTAAAGTTGAAGTGTTGAAACTGGTTAATTTGGAGCTAATTTTAACCACCATGGTTTAATCAATAACAGTACATAAAATTAAGATTTAACTCTCAAATGTAACCAGTACCTCCATTGTGTCATTTAAATCATCCTTCTGGTTGAGGTCGAGAATTATCATTTCAATTTTCTTTAGTGTCACAGTAATCCATGGATACACTGCAACCAGGAACAAATTCTCAACTTTTAATGGAGTCACTTTGAAAGTGAGTTCATAAATGTTGGCTTTTGATTACAGTTAAAATAAGTCAGGTTTAGACTTTTTTTCCCCCTTAAAACTGAAATTTAAATCCCTGCTGTAACGCTCTAACAGTTTTGAATGTGAGTGATTCCACCTCCTTAATAATCACACTACCAACTGTACTATGAAAACATAATGATTGATTGTAAAAATGTATTTTAAGGAAGATTTTATGTCTCTGGAAATGTTATGTATTTGCAATACACAAAATGAATGTGTGGAGGTTTCATGTTTTATTCAAGAAACTATTATGTGTTACAGCTACATAGGTTTTGTAGTTTATTTGTAGTTTTGTTACATTTTTTAAATAATATTAGTTCACTTGATCCTCATGAGATTCAGCTGAAGTCTAGTGATCAAAGCAAAGACTCAAGAAGTCCTAGATTTCAAATTAGAAATGAAGCCAGCCAGACCAGCATCGGCCGTCCAATCAATGTTAGCTGACGTATGTCGTCATTGGCGACGTGTCTCGTCATTGGCTTCTGGGAGGAGCGTAGAGAGGCGGAGTAAGTCGGAAAACGGATTTAAACCAAGTTTGAAGCATTGCCTCTGTTTGCTAGTGCTATGAGAAAACGTCGCTACCGAAGAGGTCTGAATGCTAAAACAAACGCTGGAGCTCCTTTTATGTCGTTGGTGAAGAGGTCTGGCTGCTAAAACAAACTCTGGAGCTCCTTTTATGTCGTTGGTGAAGAGGTCTGGATGCTAAAACAAACTTTGGAGCTGTTTTTTGTCGAACAGGAGTGAGACTGGACGCTGAACACACCTGCTGTGCGAAGGTAAGGCAAACAGTTAGCGGCTAGCGTTAGCATTAACGTTATCGGAGAGCGTTAGCATTAGCTAAATTACTTTGTAACGATATCTTTTAATTACATTTTCAGTCATTAACATCGCGTGGGTAAGAGTGTGTTTGTATTTCTGTGACTGAGGTGTCAACACTATTGGGCTCTAAATCTCTGCTTGTATCTGTTTACACTCTACCGACATTTTGCGTCTCTTTGTCATTTTGTGTTCCATCCTGGTCAGTTTATGGTGGTTTATCGTGTCGTTGTAACCGGTTTGTGACATTTGTGGTCATTTTATATCATTTCGCGTCTTTAACTGGCTGTGTTACAAATGTGTGTTAGCATTAGCATTAGAGTTGAGCGTTAGCATTAGCATTAGAGTTGAGCGTTAGCATTAGCCTTATCGTCGTTTTTATATTGCGTGTGTTTGTGTTTTTGTGACTAAAGCGTCCCTGACATGAGTTGTGGAGGGTGGTAACTGTTGAGTAGTCTGTTGATCTGTTTGTAAACCTTTACAATTACTTTGCAGGCATTTTACTGCTTCTTTGTAGTTTTTTGCTGCGTCTTGGTCATTTTAAGTCAGTTTATGGCGGATTATCATATCGATGTGATCATTTTATTATTGTGTATCATTATTGTGTTTATTTGTGGTGGTATCGCATCGTTTTGCGTTTCTAGCTGGCTGTTTTACATCTACTTATGATCAGCTTCTTTGTGGTTGTTTTTGCATCGTCCTGTACAAGGCCATAGTGGGACTTAGTTTCAGCCCGGGAGTTTCATGGCTCAGATCAGCCCACTTAAGTTTACAACCTTCATCAATCATTGCACTGGGCGGGCTGCTGGGTCCTGGCACTGCTTCTGATGCAAGTTTAAAAATTGTTCTAATTATTTTCTCACGTCTACGAATGCCCATTTATACCACTTAAAAATATCATAAAAACTTACACTTGATTAAAAAAAATACCCATGGTAAGTCATAGTTATGAGACAGTCAGAATCATGAGATAGTAAGTCATAATACTGAGATAAAAAGTCTAAATATGATCATATAGCTATAACTTACTATCTCATAGTTGCGACTTCTTATTTAATATCTGTCATGACTATGAATAGTTATGATAACTGTTCATAGTTATGATCAGTTTTTCTGGCCACTTTTCCTATAGAACAGGTTTAGACTGTACTCTTTATAATATTAACACTGATTGAATCCCACCTGTCCTCTCTGGAGTTCTGGGCTCATTTCTTGTACTTGGTGGCTCCTCCTCACTCTCACTAGCAGACTGGTTGAGGGGCTGCTGCTGAGGGGCTAAGGTAGTGTTTCACGCTTAGTTCTTGTAACATACTATTTGCAAACTTTGTATCGTATAAGTTAGGCTATATAATACCAAACAGTTAATTGACTTGATTCATAAACTTGAATGGTGGTTTTCACGTTATATGTTGTGTTTTGTTTTGCACACCTGGCATCTTGAGCTTATACCTACTGCTAGCTTACCTGTATCATCATCTCCACCTGGCACATTTACTGTGTGCTGCAACCTTGCATTAATTAAAAAAACTTATTCAGTTTGGCACATTTGGCCACATCAGCTTCTAAAGCTTTCCTTTTTTAAAAGTCTGTTTTTTTCAGCGCCACATTTGCTCTTTTTATTGTCCATCGTGTTATACCTTTTCTGTCATGTATCGCATTTGCTCTGTCTTACGGCTGAGGGAACAACTCAAGGATCAAATGTAATTACAGAATCAATGTTGAGTTTTCAGTCGGACCTGGAACTCCCTGGCCAAGCTTACTGTTGTTAGTGAATATTGCTGTCTATGAGCAATGCTACTCAAATATTTGGTAGCCTACTAGTGTTTAGTATAGTTTAATGTTTCTCTGTGGCCATTTTGTGTTTCAGTGTGGCAGTTCATTTCTCATTGTGATCATTTTGCAACTCAGTTTTTTGTCTCTGTCGTTTTGTGTGCATGTTATTGATTAGAAATTTGTTTGTTGTGACTTGACACTTTATTGAGCTGTTTTGTAATAAACAGAAACTTGAAAACTAGATTTTAACTCTGTGCTCCTTAAGCCTCAAGAGTAGGTGACAGGTGAACTGTTCTTTATTAATTAGGTTATTTGTTTTTCAAGTGGTGTTCTTGTGTTTTCCAGGTTTACTCGTTCAGCTGCTGCTACCTGGACCACCACCTGGAACACAAGCTCTCACCTTACAGACCAAACAGGTATGTGTCATAAAGATTTACCCAGTCTGAAAAAAATGTGTTGATGAGCTAAATTATTAATGCCAGCAATTGCTTTTGTTTTTTTATTAAGTGCCAGCATTTACTCTTTATCATATGACAAAAAAACTATTAAATTCTCACCTCTCAAGCCTCTGTTTTGAAGCAAGTTTGGCATCCTTGGTTTAAAATGTATCAGAATAGTTATCAATGTTTTGTCTCTGGACAAATTGAGTGTGGCTCTTCTCAAATACATCAGAACCAACAACTGCAGAATTTTCTGTCTTGGATTGTTATTGTTAAGGATTAAGTCAAAGTGGGATTGAAAAAAACTTCAGTTTGATTGTACATGATAATAAATTCTTAATTATGTCTATGTGCTAGACGACACCGTATAAAACAATATCAATTCTACAAATAATTTATTGGAGTGAGTTGTTCATAAGTGTTAATTTTAAGTGTTGGTCAGTGGGTGATGTTTAAAATATCTTTATGGTGTGTCACAACCAGTTCTACATGTATTTACTTAACTTTTTCACATAAGCTGCTGGTAAGACCTTTGTAAATTTGTTTGTTATTCATTAAATGAAAACAACACAGACATTTTAAATATAAGAAGAATGTTGAAATGTGAAATAATGATTCTGTCTGTGGTGGAAGAAATACTCAGACTTTTTACTGAAGTATAATAAACAACACAAGTTAAAATCTTGCATTCAAAAATTAACTGGTAGTGTTTATTGTTGTTGTGCAGTCCACAGTATCATACATTATTGCTTCAGTGATTAGTTGATAGACACACAATTAATAATCATTTTACTTTTTTCCCTGATATTTTTTGTTGGTGATTCTTCAGGAGCAGATGACAGTCAACTGTTCATTTTCTGTCTAAGCCCTCTAATGTTTGGAAAATGTTCTGCTGCAGCTGTAATGTTTAATATTTATCTGTGTTTTAAACTGTTTATGAGGAACATGGTCATTTTTTCTTTGTATGTTTCTCTGATTTCCTCCAGGTGTCACCACTTTGTCCACGACATCGTCCACAATTGCCAAGACATTGTCCATGATTGCAGAGACATGGCCCATGATCGGAGATGTCGTCCATGATCACAGAGTCTTCGTATAATGAAGAAATTCTTTGAGACCAGGACAGAGGCCTCCAGGTAATTTAAACAGCTTTACATCAACTGTCCAACACAGAGCACTGATATTAAATTGTGTATGTTCAGTATTCAGTATATCAAAAAGGTGTAATAAGTAATCTACAATTTAAAAATAATGTATTAGTAATCTGTATTAATAGAAGTAATGTATACGTAATTAGCAATATCAGTAGTAGAAGTCAAAGTAGTCAGAAGTAAAAATGTCATGTTAAGGAATCTAAAGTCGAAGTAGTCAGAAGTAAAAATGTCATAGTATAGTAAAAAATAATGTGTCATGAAAATGTAAAAAAAAAAAAAAAAAGCCATAGTGTATTAGAGATGAAAAATGTAACAAAATGTCATGGTATTGTAAGGCGTCAAAAACCGTTCATAGCATCATAATCTTTACTGCGGTTTGTTAAATATTGTCTAGAAAATAACTAATAAAGTTTTGTGGCTTAATTTTTGAGTTGAGTTTCTCTATTTCTGAATTAATATCACAATTTTTTCTGTAATGCAGAAATGCCAACTATTCTCTACTTGCAGCTTGCAATCAAAATTTATAATTGAGGCTGAAAACTCTAATCTCTGGCTAAAGGCCCCAACCCTAACCTTCAGCTAAAAGTGGCTAAAAGCCGCAACCCTAGCCCTAATCTCTGGCTATAAGTTGTTAAAAGCCATAATTGCAACCCTGACCTCTTGCTACAAGTGGCTAAAAATACTGTAACCCTAACCCTTGGTTACAAATGTCTTAAAAAAAAAAAAAAACAACCTAACCCTAATCACTGGCTACAAGTGGCTAAATATACTGTAACCCTAACCCTAACCTCTGGATACGAATATTCACTCAATCATACAATATTAAAACAGACAAGCAAAATATTTAGTGTTTACAAGTATTTATTTGAGTAAGATGATCTTCTATTAGTTCCACAGTGGGGAAATTCAGTGTTTCAGCAGCAAAAACAGACGAAGGCATTATATAGACAATATATATTAAGAGATTATATAACAATATACAAAAATAAGGTAATACATAGTACATAGCAAGGTGTCAAAAACCATGAACAAATGTCATAGTATAGTATGGCATCAAAAACCATGAAAAAATGTCAAAAAGTGTCATAGTATAGTATGGCGTCAAAAACCATGAAAAAATGTCAAAAAATGTCATAGTATAGTATGGCGTCAAAAATGGTCAAAAAAGCCATGACAAAATGTCATGGTATAGTATGGCGTCAAAAACCATGACAAAATGTCAAAAAGTGTCATAGTATAATATGGCGTCAAAAATGGTTAAAAAATGTCATAGTATAGTATGGCATCATGTTTGTGAATTACCTGGAGGCCTGTGTCCTGGTTTCAAAGAACTTCATTGTACGAAGACTCTCTGTGATCGCGGACAATGTCTTTGTGATCGTGGACGATTCCTCTGAGATCATAGACGAAGTGGTGGCACCTGGAGGAAATGAAAGAGAAACATACAAAGGAAAATGATCAATACATTACTACCTATTCATCATCAACAGTTTAACCATGAAAACAGATAAACATTGTTACTTCTATTTTGGATCACTATTACTCCTGCATTGCTTTTATATTACAGATTTCTTCTAAATTTACAGATATCTCGTACTGTTGCACTGTTGAACTACATTATTAACATTGTGTTATGCTATGTTCTTCTCTCGTTATTCTCTTACCCCCCACCCCCCAACCGGTTGAGGCAGATGGGTGCCCACCCTGAGTCCGGTTCTACTCGAGGTTTCTGCCTCTTAAAAGGAAGTTTTTCATTGCCACTGTTGCCTAGTGCTTGCTCATGGTGGTAACTGTTGGATCACTCCCTATAAATACCGATTTTAAAGAGTATTGTCTACACCTGCTCTATATGAAAAGTGCCTTGAGATGACTGTTGTTGTGATTCAGCGCTATATAAATAACATTGAATTGAATTTGACTATTACAGCTTACTTCTGATATTGCTAATTACATTTACATTACTTCTGTTAATACAGATTACTTATACATTAGTTTTATATTGCAGATTACTTCTATTATTAGGCTTCTCATATACTGAATCCTGAACATTAACAATTTAATGTCAGTGCTCTGTGTTGGACAGTTGATGTAAAGCTGTTTGTGAATTACCTGGACGCCTCTGTCCCTGGTCCTCAAAGAACTTCTTCATCGTACGAAGACTGTCTGCGATTGTGGACTATGTCCCTGATTGCGGGCAATGCCGTCAAATCAGTGAACCCAGTCCCTGTCGATTCTTACGCAGGTCTGTGTGAGTCATGGACAATGTCTCTGATCATGGAAAACGTCTCTCTCACCCTCAACAATGTCTCTGCGATCGTGGACGAAGTGGTGGCACCTGGAGGAAATCAAAGAGAAACATACAAAGGAATATGATCAATACACTACTACCTAATCCTCATCAATGGTTTAACCATGAAAAAACAGATAAATATTCAACATTACAGCTTAACAAGAACATTTTCAGTTTCAGAACATTTTACAGTTGACTGTCATCAACTCCTGAACAACAAATATTCACTCAGTAAAGTTTATGCCCAGTGAAGAGGGAGCCTTCCAGGTCAACAGATGTCAGACGAGCAAACAGTGGCTGAACAGTGTTCATTCCTGTCAAAAACACAATGTACAGTCTTACTTTTTCCCTTCAGAGGTACCTACAAAGAGGACTCTGCAACATTTTTACATTCACGTTTTCTCTCAAAGTGCCTGGGACATCAGGACGTATCTTTCACTTCACCAGAGAGCATATTTCACTTTGATATGATAATGATAGTGGTCCAAAAATGATATGAAAATGCATATTTTTAAAATGCTCAATGGCCCGACCAACACCACAACAACCCCTGAAGATGCTATGTACTGTACTGCACATAGATGAGCATGTTATCGGTATGTCCCTGTGTCCATTAACCTCACACTCTCACCTCAACTCACTGTGTCTACAAGCTCTACAGACAATAACAACAGTGAGCCTGTTTAAGGCCAGCAGGAGGAAACAAGCACAGCAGCCGATCCACAGAATTACTCACACACCAACTTTGCAGGTAAAACCACCAGAGTCAGAACACTCACATGAACATAGCCCAAGATAATAATATGCATAAATTGAGTGAACAAAGATAAGGGAAGGGAATGAGATATTTATGAAAAGCATTCAGCGCACACACACATACACACAGTAGAGAGCGGGGTGTGAGGGCAGGGCAAAATGTAATCCAGTGTATATCTAATGCTGCCTGGCTGATAAAAAATAATGTAACGCAAGCCTGTAAAAACCCCTCAACCCACTCTTAACACATCAGTAATTAGTAAAATGCAACCCGGAGAAAAACACAACTGAAAAACATTAAAACGTGTTCTAGCCTTTGCATGTGCACTATGTTGCTCAATTCAATTTTACTCACCTTGAAAATAGACTTTGAACGTGTCCTCAACCGCCAAGTCTCCATGATGTACCTTGATAGCAGCCACAGGAAGCAAAGACAAAAACAGTTGAAATCCCCGCACACAGACGACTGCCTTCAGTGTCAGGTTGACATATGTTGCTGACTTAGTTGGACAGTAATTGTCTTGTTGACCAATAATTCCAAGTTATCACTCGAACTTAAACAATCCTCTGTCATATGTGCTGTACAAACTTTAGCTAAGCGGAGCTAGCTAATAGGCTAAAACTCGTCCGTCGCCTGTGTTTACACGCTGCACTTATTTTTCAACGGGCGTCAAAGCAAGATGAAATCCCGCTGCTGCCACAAATGAAACCAGAAGTTATGAGCTGTGTCTTTAATTATTAAGTTTATAAAATAATAACTTGTGGTGGGACGTTTAAGGACGAGGCGTGTGAAGGGGCGTGTCACGTGATGCCTGGTTTCCCGGACGAGGTGGTTTTCGGGAGCGAAGCAAAACCACGTGACCCATCTCAGCTGCAGTCAAAGCTGCTGTAACTTGATGCAACCAATGTTTAAATTCTTCCTTTCCTTCAAAATGTTCATATGTGAATTATGTAAATAAACTTTATTAATAAATTCAGCCTTTTTGGACAAATTATTAGCTATACAGACTTAAAATTACTGATTAATGTACATATACAACATACAACATATACAATGTTAGTGTTAATGTTAGTGCTTTCTGTTAGATAGTTCATGCAATGCTGTTTCTAAATGACCTTACCTGGAGGCCTCTCTGTCTTAATGAATTTCTTTATTGTACCAGGACTCCCTGCAATCATGGATGAAGTGGTGAGACCTGGAGGAAATAAAAGAAATAAGTTCAATTGTCAATACATTATTACCTATTAATCCAAAAACATACATAAATGTGAGTTCATTACACTGTGTTAAACATGTTTAAAGACAGTTATCACAGTAACTAGTAACTATAGTTGTAAAAAAAAAATGTAGTGAACAAGAAAGAAAAATTCTTTTTTTTTTTTTTTAAATGCATGATCAACACTGGAAAAACATACATGCAGCTTTTATTTTGAAATGAATATAGTAAATTAAATATATAGTGTGAATAACAGTAAAAATAATGGGAGAGCTAACTAGTTTGTACCCCTACTATCACCCACAACATGCAGCATACCACATCTGAACCCTGTGTGTGTGTCTAAATTGTACTTTTTGAACATGTGACATCATGGTTGAACATCTGCGCTAAATCCCCCCCCCCACCCCTCCCCGGCTGTCAGATCTCTGGGTGGCCTCTGTCCGGCTACGTCTGTTTCTGTGTCTACAGACACCTGCTAATTTTCGGCCGTATGTAGTTGGTGTAAGCCGGCGGGGGGACAGCGGCTGGGGCATCTTTGGAAGGGCTGCTGCAGTAATTGGGAAGTACATTTCCTTTCAGCATGCCCATTCATTCCTTCTTTGTTTTTGTTGTCAGAGGTTTTCTTTCATGCTTGGCCAAATGACAACAGAATTAAAGTGTCGAGCCATGCTTTCCCTACAACAGCTTTACACCCCAGAAAACTTTGTCATCTTTGTTAGGGGTGGAGGGTTGAAGCGAGAGGGAAGAGCAGATATTAACTGATCTCGTTAACATTCCAAGAGACACTCCTGTTCCCCCTCTCTGCTCCTCATCCTCACCTCCCACAGCATTTCTCCACTCACACCAGGACCTGAGTGGACTGGCTGGCACAGAGATGAGAGCAGGAGGGGGAGATGAAGCACCCGGGCTGAGAAACAGCACCGAAGGGAGGCGCATCCCACCTCTCACAGCTCTGATAATGATACTACACAGTCTCTACAGTGGTCTAATAAAGAAGAATCCTGATAATTCACTGTCTCCAGTTTGTTTAGGCCTCAATTTTTCTCTCTTTATGTCCAACTGGCCCTTCTCCTTTCTCTTCTCTCCAATTTGGCTTGACCCTCTTCTTGAATTCTCTCCATCCTTTCTGAGAAAATAGGCCTTTACTGAAACCGCCTGATGCTCACAGAAATCATTAATGCTGACCCTAATTGTGCCAATTCCAGCAGCTCAATAGCTCTAATTACAAGGCTCTTCACTGAGGCACTCAAAAAGCCGCTGAACTGCCATAGCTAACAATTAAAAAATATCTATGGGCACAAAGACTGAGAAAAAAGGATTTGGGGAGGAGGGAGGGGGGGTGTTACCCATTCCAGCAAAGGGTGACCGGATGGCCCTTTTCAGCTCTTAAAAGCCCAGTTTCTGTGGATTGAGGGGTTGCTGAACTGAAGCTGGACACCTGCACTAAACACTCTGCCTCCCTCGCTCACCCTCTCCGGTCTCTCCTCCTTCTTTTTAACTCGCTCTCAATGGGGCCACACAATTTATATGAAAGGGAAAAAGATGGAGAAAGAGAGAGCACAGAGGGAGAGAGGACGTGGGAGCCAGAAGTTGAGAGTTTGTAGGACGACTACAGTGTGAGACCAGTTTTATGAGTTCATTTAGTGTGCTTTTAAGGAAGGCTGGACATTAATGCAACACAATCAGCAGTGGAGAAGTGTTCAGAGCCTTAAGAAAAGTTGGCAATACTGTGATATAAAAATATTTCATTACAAGTAAAAGCACTCTGTTAAAGTATATAAATATTATTAACAAAATGTAGTTCCAATAATGCAGAAAATGGTTCCATGTCATTGATAGTAGTATTATAGATTATGGCCAGTGTACATTATTATTTCTGATATATTAATGTGAATTTAGCATTTTACTGTTGTATTTGGGAGAGGTAGGGGCTAATTTAAATTATTCTATATAATGTTGGTGAATTAATTAAATGTAATAAAGTAAGAAAGAATAAAGTTACATTATTTTCTCTGAAATGCAGCCAAATTGAAGTGTAAAGTCACATAGTACAAATACTCATCTACAAGTACATCACATTTATACTTAAGTAAAGTACTTGGGTAAATGTACTTATTTCAGCCCTCATTACCCAGTCATACTTATATTTATTATAGATCATAAACTGAGACTATTTATTAAAAACCAAACTACTGTCAAGGACTGTACAGACAACACCTTATCTGTTTTGAAGAAATATTTCTGCACTGGGCTCCTCATGATCCTTGGCCTTACTCTTCCAGATAATAAGGATTACTCTAAAATTAATTCAATTATTAACAGTAATTGCAGATAAAGTGTTACTTTCACATGTATTGCTTCTTATGTCCAACTGCTCTTCTCCTTTCTCTTCTCTCCAATTTGGCTTGACCCTCTTCTTGAATTCTCTCCATCCTTTCTGAGAAAATAGGCCTTTACTGAAACCGCCTGGTGCACACAGAAATCATTAATGCTGACCCTAATTGTGCCAATTCCAGCAGCTCAATAGCTCTAATTACAAGGCTCTTCACTGAGGCACTCACAAAGCCGCTGAACTGCCATAGCTAACAATTAAAAAATATCTATGGGCACAAAGACTGAGAAAAAAGGATTTGGGGAGGAGGGAGGGGGGGTGTTACCCATTCCAGCATGTGGGTGACCGGATGGCCTTTTTCAGCTCTTTTTAAAAGCCCAGTTTCCCGGATTGAGGGGTCGCTGAACTGAAGCTGGACACCCACTAACACTCTGCCTCCTCGCCTCACTCCCTCCGCCCTCCTCCTTCTTTAACTCGCCTCAATGGGGCCACACAATTTATATGAAAGGGAAAAAGATGGAGAAAGAGAGAGCACAGAGGGAGAGAGGACGTGGGAGCCAGAAGTTGAGAGTTTGTAGTACGACTACAGTGTGAGACCAGTTTTATGAGTTCATTAGTGTGCTTTAAGGAAGGCTGACACACGCAACACAATCAGCAGTGGAGAAGTGTTCAGAGCCTTAAGAAAAGGTAAGGCAATACTGTAGATATAAAAATATTTCATTACAAGTAAAAGCACTCTATTTAAAAGTATATAAATATTATTAACAATGTAGTTCCAATAATGTAGAAAATGGTTCCTATGTCATTGATAGTAGTACTATAGATTATACAATTATTGCATTATTATTTCTGATGTATTAATGTGAATTTAGCATTTTACTGTTGTATTTAAAGAGGTGGGCTAATTTAAATTATTCTATATAATGTTGGTGAATTAATTAAATGTAATAAAAAGAGTAAGAAGAATAAAAGCTACATTATTTTCTCCTGAAAATGCAGCTACAGGTGGAAGTGTAAAGTCACATGAAATGCAAATACCATTCACAAGTGTTATCATATTTATACTTAAGTAAAGTACTTGAGTAAATGTACTTATTTCAGCCTCATTAATTAACATACTTATATTTATTATTATAGATCATAAGCTTCAGAGACTATTTGTAAACCAAACTACTGTCAAGGACTGTTACAGACAACACCTTATCTGTTTGAAGAAATATTTCGCACTGGGCCTCATAATGACTTCAGCAGCCTTACTCTTCCAGATAATAAGGATTACTCCCTAAAATTAATTCAATTATTAACAGTAATTGAAAGATAAAAGTGTTACAGCCATTGTTTCTTGGCACAAGCCGCTGAATCCTCATCCCACCCACACACACACACACACACACACACACAGAGAGAGAGAGAGAGAGAGAGAGAAATCTACAACACAGGCTGACCCCCCTGCAGTGTTTGTGATAGCTATTGACCTTTACTCAATAGATGTTTTCCATTGTACCCCAAGTACAGGCTAAATGTCACGGCAGCAGGATACTAGAAATTTATTATAGAGCATTATATGTCCCTTGAATGGGATGAGAAATCCCAAAATTTGACCTCACAATTGCTCGCCATTGTCCCCGCCTCAAAGATCATTGATACAATACACTGAGTGTCCCTGCAGCTGCTGAGCTCCTGCCCTCTTAACTGACCATACAGCAGCCTTCTCCCTCTGTGGAGAGTTAATCTTGGACCAGTTTAAGGTGGGCGTGACTTTGACGCCCAGCCTCGACTGCTATTGGTCAGCCAGTGTCAGTAGGCGCTGCGGCTCCCTCCTTTGCTTTTTAAATGAAGTTGAATGATACAGGCGCGACTCAACCTGTGAAGCCGCGATGAACAGTTGATCCTCCCGCAGTGGATAAAAACAACCACAATGGTCACCGCCAAGTCATGATTTCTCATCCCACGCACGGCACTTTGAATAGTTATTGGAGAAGCAGACAAAGGAAGATCACTAACAGGGAAACAGAGTGAAGGGAGCGTTTGATTTTGTCACGGTTTGGACCTGTTGATCACTAGTGACAGAGGGACACTGAGTGCTCAGCCTTACTCAAGCCGCTGCCTGCCCGGCGCTCACCGGACGCTCAATTATTGTCAAGTTTTCTTATCTTCACTTTTCTCACTCTCTTTATGGCGCCTCTGCTTCCGTTACCTGCCTCAAGTCTCCGCACAGAGGTCTAATTCACGGTGAGTACATACCTGCGTGCGTCCGCTTGGTGTCTAAACAGTCCTCACATTGTTTAGATTTAGAAATAACCCTGGGGGTTAATTACAAGAGTACAGCTCATCAGACCGCCTCATTTAACCTTTTCAAATCTATCAGCTATTACTGTTTTTTGACGGCATGATTTAGACTTTCAAGACTGCAATCCTGTGAGAGAAAGTGCAGAAAACTGTGATATGATATAACATTATTGATATATGTGCTGAAGTGTATTATGCAGTTCATGGACTATCCATGACGGCGTTTTGTCCAGACCAGGTGTAAACTGAGAGTATAGAGAATCTTAATCGGTGATTTTGCGGTATAACGAGTCCTCCAGAGAAATCAATAAAGTCAACAACTGGTGTAAGATTCAAGGACTTTCCAAACTGAAATTCAAGGACTCAAACATAACATGTTAGCTGAAGGAGACATAAACATTCGCCTATGCACAAATTAAACGACTTATTTATTGTTGATTATATTGTCAAGTAAAGACACCCTTCTGCTGCAATAAGAAATGAATGATCAGTAATATTTGTAATGCAGGTTGTGCATTTTCTGAAGCGCTTTGTTGTTTTTCATAAACTGAAAACCATGGCCATCAAACATTTATGGACTTTTCGAGGTTTATTTTAGAAGCTGCCTCTGTGCATGAATACTATCAGTTACACTGTGACATTTTGGCTGTTTTGTCATTACTGACCTGCTCCAACAATTTTCATCTGATCTCTGAGTCATTAGGAGACGCCTTTAGGGCCAGAAAATACTTCATTAAAGTAAGAGCCAGAAACTCAAGGCCGATCTCTGTCCCTCTCCAGGTGGGTTAGATACAACCCCTCTAGATCCACTCTTAACTTTTTGACTGCACAGATTTAATTTATGATCAGAGGATAAGACGATAAATGGAATATAAATGACTGTGACCACTGGACCAGTATCTACCATGCATTTCTCTCACCACAGCATTCCTGCTCTAGTCCCCTTCTTTCTAGGACAGATCTTTGTCACTGTTGTGTCTCTCCATCTCTCTCTTTTTAAAACTCTCTCCCCTCTCACACACACACACTGCTTTATTTGTTCCCTCTCTTGTTCGAGCCTTTTTTTTTTTTACAACTACCCATGGCACTGTCCAGGCTGAGGGGGAAGGAAGTGATGTGAAGCCGAGGAGAATAGCATTGTTTCAGTTCACAGATGTAGTGTAATATTTGTGGTCAGAGGGGGGGAAGATGATTGGGGGGGGATTGAATATGTAATGCCCTCTCACATACTGGAACTATTTCACAATGTCTTTGAACCCCCTCCACCCCCACCCCTACAGAAGACACTGTGGTCAAGAGTTTTCTATGGAAAGAGTCACGGGGAATTTATACTTTGCGTAATCACATCTTTTGTTACTTGCTTTAATTGTTTTCCTACTGGGCAAATTATGAATAGATCCAAGTGGAGTGTGTGGTTTCACTGCCATGCAAGTGCATCTAGTGTTGCTGATTCAGGTGGCAGATCTGTGGTAATACAACACAACAACAGGTGCTAGGATGTGTGGGAAATCAGAAGAAAGACATTTGAAATGTGATTTACTGGACTTTTCATTAAGAGATGTCTTGCTGTAGTGAAAAATTTCCTTCTTTCTTCCTGTTCAAATTTCTTCCTGTTTAAGGATTTCATGCTCTGCAGGCTGAGAAACTCTATCACCTTCTGCCTTAGGAACCCTTTCAGAACCACATTGGATAAACTCCAAATACAGGGTGGTCAATCTGAAAACAAGGCTTTTTAGTCCTCAAAAACATATCACTTTACAGACAAAAGCTTTTCACTAGAGTAGCAATCAAATGCTGAAACGTTGTCCAAGGCTCAGTGAACAATCACAGCATCTCTATCAACTTCATCCCCATCAAATTAAACTGTCTGCATCCACTTCATCCTCCTCTTTGCCTGGATTAGGCCCCGAGGAGGAAGAGTCACACTCTGCCTGCTTCACACCCCCACTCACACCACAGTAGATACTTTTAACATTGCTCACAGCTGCTGTAATACCAGAATTCACACCCCCACTTTCCACGTTGATATCAGGGGTGAAAGCCTGAGCTAACTTCACTGCATAGCACTGATCCTTTCTCATTTCCCCAGAGGCTCGATGATGCAATAGGTGCACACGTCCAACATTTCTCAGAGCTGGGGAATACAAGTAATTGGGAGACTAACAAAGCTTTAGACAATTCAAACATTTTTGTCTTGTGATTGTTGCCGTGTACAGTTCTGTCTTTCCCTCTCTGTCCTCATTGTTGAGAGTTCAACTTTGATGTCTCCTTTATTGTTTTAGTAACTTGTTCATCAGCTAGTGGGAGGACAGCACCACTCAGATGATAAGGATATGTGATGATGGTTAAGGATGGTGATCACACATTTTCCAGTGATAGAGGTGCAACACCGCCTCTGTATAATGTGCCTGAATTACTTACTTAGATTCAAAGGCAGCAAAGAAAAACAAGATCTCATCGAAAAACTTTATCATATGAATCTGGGTGCAAAATCTTTCTTTCTTTACAGTCTAAGAGGATTAAAGTTCACATCTAATTGCTCCTCTTATGACTGCAACAAGAAATTTTGCAGGTTTTCTGGTCCATAGTACCAGAAGTGATCCATCCAATAAGGCAGATGGTGGACAGACAGCAAAGTCTCTCTTCCTCAAACTTTTTTTTCACTATGACTATTACCGTTTCCCAGGGGGGATGTGTTTAGAAATTAGGGCTAGCAAATAAGAATGCCATCCACGCTCACCCATCTATCCTTAATCCCCCTTCATCAAATCAACCTGTTGGTGCCAGGGATGGGATGAGATGAGCGGTCAACCTGCATACTTTGGAGACAGCATCAGTGAAGACTCATAAACCCATTGAAAAACAAACATAAACAGCCAGGCCAGAGTGGTGAAGCAGCCAAGTCTGCATACCTTCAGCTTGGGAAAGTAGAGCCCTGGTTCAAAAGCAGGAAAGCCTTTTTATTGGTGTGACGTAGATCACAGCCACAGTGCAGGTGTGAGAGGTCTGCATGTAACGTATGAGTGCAGGTGTCTGTGGGTGATTGTTGAATGGTCAGACAGGGACTCTTAACTATGCTTACAGTGCACAAAGGAATGGAGAGCAGGGACTGGCCTCTTTGTTAAGTGAAAGAGAAAATCCAAATATGAAAACAGAAGATACTGAGGTTGAGTTTAAAGATCAAAACAGATATTAGTGGTATGCCATACTGGCATACAGTAAGTATTGCATCAAGGTTTGGTGTCTCAAACGGTCAAAACTAAGCAGCAGTGGCTGAAAAATCTGGATTCTCCAATTCCCATAATGTAACAGTTAACATCATTACAATTAAACCTCCCTTCCTGGTAAAAGGCTGTGTCTTTCAAACTTTGTCCCGGGTTGTAAAGCAGGCTTTCGGTTTTATATTTTTAGTCACCAAGTTCAAGTTGAGGTAACCTAAATGACATCAAGAGGGTTGACTGGTTGTGGTTCTGTCATGGTTATCCAAGAGGAGTTGAATCGAGGGCAACTGGACTTGGTTGTAGATATGTTTCACCACTCATCATAAGAGACAAAGCTCCTCTGGAGCTACAAAAGACATTACACAGCTTTTTTACAGGCTGAGTAATCCCCTAGTGACGAGTAACCTGGTGAAGTTCCCCTTTTTTGCTCTGTTATTTCAACAGACCAGCGATTTCATCAGTGCTATATCAATGATTTAGTTATAGCAATGCCTCCATCTGACGGATTTTACAAATCTGCCAACTCAGCAGGGCTGTCAATCTGCCATCAACAGGCTGAGCAGCAGCAGGATACATGATGATGATGAAGAAATGTAACAAATGGACCTGACTTTCAAGGAATCCTAACCATTCCTGCAATGCACTGGGAATGTGCTTGTCAGTATCTGGGACAGCTGCTCGAATGAGAGTTCTCCAGAACAATTTTAATATACAAAGAGGTAAAGTGAGGATATTCTGAGTTATAGATACATATAGTCAATGGGAAAAGGCCGGCAGCCAACAAACCATCTTGCCTCAATAACAGAGAAAAGAGGTTCAAACCAAACTTAAAGGGGATATTCTTCTGATTTTATCATGACAATATATTATGTAGGCTTCTTCATAATCAGTACCTTTCCAAAAAAAAAGCTGAGTACAGTACTTTGGCAACAATCAACTTACTGTAAGTGAAAGCAGAATTACTGATTTTGTATGCATGCACACTGTATTATAATGTACATTAGAATCTACATACTCCGTTAAAAGAATAAGAGAAGTACTTACTTTTAACCCTTGGAAATAATAAAGTTGTATCAAAAAAGGTCAAATCAAATCTATTTCTCAAACAGCTACCATAGTTTCCGTATTGAATATTCATAGTATTTGTTAGACATTAGCATGAAATGGGTGGAGATAAAAGAGGACAGAGTGAGAGGTCTGTCCATTTAACCATCAAGCCACTGACATGTGTAGAAGAAGAGCTGGTGACCATAATCACACAGATGTGTAGTACACATTTCTCCATTTAGTCTTTATAGGGAAAAACATTCTTGGCAAAGCTGTAAGGTCATAGTTTGGCATCACTGTCCTCTGTGAAGAGTCATGAAATACAAACCTTTTAGGTTAACTTTGTCCTGACTTTTCCTGACAGCAGCAGTTTCTGATTAGGCAATAAACCCTAAAAACAGTTATTGGTGATGAAGCCTGAGGTTTTGGATTCTTTTGTTGTACAGTGGTGTGATTTTGCATACTGATACGACAACATACATATGCATGATTGTGCTGTTTTTAGAACTTTTTCACTCAGACTGGCTCTATTGAATTGAAGATGGAAATAAAATTCAAAAGGATTCTTCCTCTGGGGATCATGAATGTCCTTCACCACCAGCTTAATAGATTATACAGTATTGTGCATGCACATGGAGATTACATGATCATTAATCATATGAAACGAAATGCAAAAAAAAATCTGTTGTGGTTGTTAATGGCTTTTCTGGGAAATGTTGGAAATTTCTAACTGAAGTAGAATAAATGAGACAAGGTGAGGGGAATAAGGGACACTAACAACAACTTAAAACCCCCCAGAATAACTGCTGAATCCATTAAATGTCAACAACTCTAGTCTGAAACACAAAGGTTCACAAGCCAAGGCCTTACATGAGTAGACACCTAGGCTCCACTTATATCTCACAGGACACTGGCAGATGGCTGTGGGTGACTCCACAGGCAACCAATCAAATTGCTTACATATGTTGATTCCCTCTGATGACCGCGTGATCAGCAAACGTATTTCATGCTCAATTGTGGGGCTTTCTAATCAGTGTAATTAAATGCAGTCAAAGTCCAGCTCTGGGATTTCAGGCCGGGGAGCTGTACGCATGGATCATCGCTACTTCACTCAACCTTCCTTTTCCTCTGCAGATCTTCCTGATAGTCATGGTTTATGGGGTGCCTTTGCATTTACGTAACTGTCCAGTGCAATATGGGAACTTGCTTTATGCAAATTCAGTGTGTCAGTGACATACGCAGGCTCTTGTTTGAGAGGAGCCTGTTGAAAGAGTTATGGCTCTCTGTAATCCCTCAGATTATCATGGCGGCAGAAACACTTCCTCTTTCCTATCAAACCAGCTCAGCAGATTAGCCTCTGCTCTGCCACATATTTAATCATTTCCTTTGATATGGGCGAGTGTGTGGTCGTGCTTAAGTATGCAATGGTGGTGTGGAATCTATTGTAATGTGTGATGGACACACACAGACACACACATACTTCCTCACTTCCTGGGAACAGCAGAGACAGCTGACTGTTCTGTAGCCAGGATGTAGCATTAGTGACAAACAAGGAATGTTGTTAATCAGATTTACAGCCATTTCCGAAAAGGAAGAATACCCCTCCTCCTCCCCCTTAATAACACTTTTACTTTGATTACTTTACACCACTTCAAAAAGGAAAATAGGGAAGTCATCTTTCTCATTAATCTTGTGTTTAAATCTCCTGACCATCATCTAAAGAGGAAATCTGTTGAAAATGTTTTTCATCAACTCTTAATCGGATGTACTAAATAATATAACCATGATAACAGTGCATCAAGTGACTATGTGTAATGTGAAAGAAAATTGATTACCCAATTCTGCAGTTCCTCTCAGCTTAACACAAAGTGTTAGAGTCTCACGTTTTAATTTTATGACCCACAACTTTACTGTTTTGGTTCAGTCTCAATGCTCAGCATTGTTTCCAGACACAGTGGATAGATGCTACCTGTTCAGCACCAAACACCAGACACAGCTAGCAACTAGCTGGTGAACATAGTGGAGTGTTTATCAGCTAAAGAGACAGATATATCCCTCAGGAGTTGGTAGAGACCAAAAACAGAGGTAAAAGGACAGTGAATATTAGACATATTCATCAGCTGGACACAAACACAGCTTCAAATGAATGCTATTGTTGCTCTGTGTCTGCTGGAAATGTAAATATGCTACTAAATTAGCTGTATCATCTTAAAAGTTAATGAGACTCGGTAAAAAGCTAGTATCTGGATGAACTGTGTTTGGGTGTGCGAAATTATGTAATCCTAATGCACCGCGGAGCATCTGTCCTGTTGGGCTGGCAACACCTGTATTTTCTGCTTTAGCTGTGCACGTTCCCACACTGTAAGCATTTAGATTTAGTCGACACCAGGCGGCCAGAAACTTCAGTTAAGTTACAGACAGACAGAAATCTTAGTTTTTGAAGGGAAAACTCAGATCTCTGCAGCCCTTCATTTCTTTGTAGATTCAGCCCAGTGGTAGAGATGAAAGAAAACAAAAGGTTATTACTTTGAATGTCAGTGTTCAAGTCTCTATCCTTCTGGCTTCATCACTTTGCACTTTCTCCACATCACCTTCAACAACTACTTCACCAAAACTTTACCCACTGAAACATGACAGTAATTACAGTAAGAGGTTAAATTAAAAGAAATTGTGGTGTAGGGGACTACACGTTAATGCTTTAAACCCAATCCCCACCCTCCTGCTGTGAGTCACACACACACTTTGCACCTTCTGTGTGAAAGTTGTCCAGCTCCTTTTGTGCTTGCCGTTTCACAACAGACTAGAACTGGGTTTTAAGGGTTTTAAAGGGTTACTTTGAAAATCTTAAATTACAGACAAAACCCCATTAGAAATTTAAAAGGAATAAGTGGGAGGAGAAGAAGGGCACAACTTTTAATACATTCCTTTTCATTTTCTCCACTTTTTTTTTCCTTTTTATAACACGGTTAAGTAAAGTGTGTTAATTGAAACAGCATGAGGGATGGCATTCGCTTTATAGATTTCCTGAAAACTAAATGCTAATTATCGGACAAAAGTGATTACCTTGGCCCGTTAAAAGCATACAACAGCACACAATTAGCCCTGACTTTGGTGGACAACTTTCATTGGCCTGTTACCTCTTTTGTTGGCTCACTTTTATCCTCCTTTTCCTCTATTTGACTAATCCACTTGTTGGCTAGTAGGTATGCCAAAAACGCCTGGTGATTAATGACACAGGGTTGCATTAGATGGCCATATATGTATGTATTTATGTATGTGTTGGTGTTGTTGCATTGTTTGTTGCTGTTGAGCCCAAGGGGATAATGAGACCATCACACGTTAGCGTGGAGCTGGCACACAGAGCCCTGTCTCCATGTCTCGCACACACATTGATGTAGTCCGACCTGTAATGAATCTCCATCTGTGCATGCAAAAGCCTTTTCCTTAGAAGCAGTGATGTCATTCATGTCAAGGTGCATGTTCCCGTTAGTTAAATAGAGCAGACTTTTTTTTCCACTACACAGGATCTGATTAAACCACTTCTTGTGATATCAACTTAGGGTAAAAGCTTAAGTCGACCCTTGTTAGAACAAAGTGGAGAGGGTTGTCACTGCAGTGGGCCTCTCCAACTAAATGTTGTTTTAATCAGGAGAATCAATGGCAAATTTTGGACCATTTCACTTTATAATAACGACCATATTGCGGCCTTTATTGTTCTTCCACCAGTTTTACATTAGACCACACAGCAAAATACCTACAGTATTTTTTCAGCATATAAATCTTAAAACTTTCCAAGTGTTTCACTAAGGCTGTAAACATCAGAGTTAACTCTTTATGGCAGTCTTCAACACTCACACAACAGCTATATCACCTGACAGGACAGACAGCCTTCCAAAAAAAATCATTTCCAATTAACAGAGGAAATTTTGCTCTGAAGAACAGATTAAATCAGATCTGGGAAATGTCTCATCATGAACCAGAAATATTTTTGTGTTATTAAGTAATTAAGATGCTTCAGTTACAGTTATTTGGAGATGAAAACTCAGAGGTCTGGCAGTAAGATTTTAAAACTAACCAGAAGTATTAAATTAACTGTAATGCCTGTGGACTAGAATACTATAATTTTGAGTTTTAACAGTGACAAACTACAGCCAGTGATTTCCAAATGCAACATCAGCCTCAAGTACAACATCTAGAATACTGGAAGGCCTGACTGCAGGTTTGAAACCTTATCTCTCTTTGCAGCTAATAAACATTATTGTACTAACATTACAAAGGCGCAGCTGATTTTTTATACTAACTTCCACATAGCTGAAAGAAAGGCAGAAAACACATCATGACTCATTGTTAGCTTATGAAAAGCTGCTACCACAGTTTTACTTTCTAACGTCATCAAATGCTAAATCAAAGGACCACAGCAGTGGGTTTTAGCTCCTTAGCTACAAATCATGTAGATTTTACATATTTCCTGAACATTTTCAAAAGCAGGTTATAGAGTTTAAGTTTTTCTGGTGCATTCTTTCATACTATACCAAGCATCCAGTTGTTTCCCTTCATTTTTCTGTGTATGAAAATTGCTAGGTAAACTCTTGAGAGTTGTGCAAGGCATCACAGTGAACTTGGAAACGTGTTTTAGAAACTTTAATGTACTTTTGTTTCAGCCATCCACGGGTTTCCATAAATTCCAGTGCAATATGAATATCCATTAGCTAAAATATGCTGGTAATGCATTTTTCAGGCAGATTGATTTAAGATGTCTTCATTACATAACCTCATTACATGACAAAAAATAATGTTGACTTGGTTTTCACTGTGGTGAATTATACAACTTGAACAAGTTTCAAATGTCTGCTAATAGATTTTCATACCACTAAATATGAGAACCGATGGCTGGCTGGTAGGTACAAAAGTAGGTTCAGTTTTATAAAACACAACAGCATAGTTTACACAACTGTTAGCTCAGATGTAAAGTGTATGTGGTTTGTAGTTAATTGGCTAAAACATGCATCACCACTTGTATGGCCCATTAAAGGGATACTCATCAAAGCCTGTTTACGGGTCTTGAAGAGGACTACTGCATATGTGAAAAAAGCCTTTTGTGGCTTCTGAGGGATCTAGTATATCACCTAAATCTCTAACTCAACTGTCTACAGTTGAGTTGCATTATGGGTAATGAAGGTGCCATGTTTTGGCAATGAAGAATAAAATAAAAATGTTGACACCTTTGCTTCTGCTGCATTGATTTGGATATTTTTAGTTAATTTTTTAGTAAAATGCCCACTGTGAGTCCAGTAGTATTGGATACTAAATTGGTGGCGTTCTCTTTTCAGACACATTTAGTATTTGAGACATGATTGCTGAAAAACAGAAATAAATTTGAAGCTAGTGTTGCATTCACCTCAGAAATCCTCAGTTTTGTCTAGCCTTGTATTTGTCCACGGTCTTAGTATTCTTGTCACTACATCTGTGTTCTATATGGTGTATAAATCAGCTCACATGTTGTTAAACTTTAGCAAGCCTTATTCCCTACTAAAGCAAGAGCTGATGAGTGCAAGAAAGGTGAAAATAGGATCAGCTGTTTATATTGTGTTATGTTTGTTTTTATACTCAAACCTGTCCAAAGAAATGAGCTCTAACCTACACACATAAAACCAGTTGGAAACTTTAACTTTATTGCATTTACTGTAGTAGACGTAATCCACAGATTTGTTTGTTTACTACCTTTGTTCCGCTTCACATTGCCTGCTTTTTCCCCCTGTCAGCCTGTTAAGCATGCAAATATAAAAATGATTATTTTCTAATCATATTCTTTCTTCTTGCTCCACTGCTGTGGCTTGAGCTGGAACAGATTCCCTGCCAGTGACGGTAAAAAAGGACCATTTTGCTAATGCTGTAATGGTTGCACAATGGGGGTTGCATTTCACGTATTTTATGAGTGGTGGAGGGAGAGAAGGCTCAGGGCTGTGTGTGTGCTCCTGGCTGAGATGTGTGTGTGCGATTGTAGGTATTTGTGTGTGTTGGGGGAATTCGGCTTGTTAAATGTGAGAATCTTGGTGCTCATTGTTTCCCGGTCAAGATATCAGAACCAAACCAATGTGTAACTCCCCTGGTGTTTTACCTTCGTCTCATCTTTGACTTCTCTTTTGGTGGGCCATCAGGCAGGGAAGGACACAATGTCCCCACAGTGTCAGGGGATTTACTGTATACCTAAACCACCTCTCTGTCCATTACAAATAAAAAAGATATGAATTTCCTCTTGTTCTCTTTGAAAATTAAAGAAAGGTCCTGTGAGCTGTTGTTAAAGTGTGATTATTCTCTCAGGGATGTATTCAATACTCCATTATGATGTTTGGTGCTCTGGCCTCTGTAAAAACTTTGATGTGCTGCCTGTTGCACTATGATGTAAAATTTTGCATAATGATCTTCAACAAGGGAGTATGAATGTGTTTCTCCCCACAGGTTTAGGTTTGATTTTGATTGTGGGACATCAGATGGGTCTCAACCCCAGCCATTATTGTCCCTAACAGGAGGGGCGGCTGTTTTCCCTCAGGAGATAATACTAGGTCCTGTCATCCTGGCTAATACTGTGGCAGCTGATTGCTGTCAAACAGACCTGGGTCAGACAGTAACTGGAAATAACTCTTAGCGTTTGTTTTAAACTTAAATTGCCAGATGGGTGGGATTTACCACATAAGGACAATTCAGATAGTATTTGGTAAGCTGGAAACCACAGAAAAGTGTGAGAATGTTAATGTCAAATGTTTGCCTACAAACTACTGTGGTGCTAAAAGACAAACCTCACACCATCTGGTTACGAGAGTTGTTTTTCAGATACCATGTGATCCAGGCTCAGCGTCATTCACTGCTGCTCTGAGTGAACTTTATTTTGGCAGTATTTAAATGTGAACCACGTGCACATTTATGATAGTGAGGATTTAATGTAAACCTCTGGTCCCCGCAGAAACTGTTGTGACACTCGATAGGACCCGAGAGGCGGCTGTGATGCAGCGAGTCTGAGTCAGCAGATTAGATTAGAGAGAGTTTAGCATATTGTTTGCTATTTGATATTCTCTCCAGGGGACTCAGGGGTCTCTCTCCATGAAATAAGTTATACTCGTTTTTGTTTTTGCCACTGTTGTCATATTTTTGAAACTTAGGGTTTTAAAAATGACCTACACACAACACATTATACAGCTCTTCATAGGGATTTTATCGATCACTGGCCAATTGCTGGTAACAGCACCTCTTAAAGGAATAGTCCAAAATTTTGGGAATTATGCTTCTTTGCTTTCTTATAAAGAGTTGGATGATAAGTCAGTGCCACTCTCATGTCAAATATGAAGGATGGTCAACACCTTCAAAGCTAAACCATGAGATAAAAACTTCCCCTCGCTGTCTGGAGTCACATTTGCCTGAGGTCTTTATTAAAATTGTAATCTTCAGTTCAAGTAAAAGAGCTTCTTTCTTATGTGCCAGAGTCTCTGGTTTCACCTTTATGGGAGACGAGTCTGTGGGTGGGACAGTATGACTAAGAAATGACTACATGTGGGAGACTTGGTAAGAGTGTTTATTTCCACTTACCGGACAATGCCGTCTCAAAATCTGTGATTTAATGCTTTATTATGACAGCAGAGGTAGAAAGGCTGCATCCATTAAGGTAGTGAGTCAGGGATGGGGAGCACGGGTCAGTCTGTGGGCACAGGCCAGACTCTGTGGCTCTTAACCTGGAGGAGTGGCTGAATAGACCTAAATCACTTTTATAGAATAGCTTACTTTGGATACTGGTTTACCGATTTAACAGTTCATCACATAGACAAACTGCTTTCCATCCACAGTACTTTGGCTCAGTCTAGTCTGCTCTTTTTAACCACTTCTGCTGGAAGAAACATAACTTTTTTGTTTTCTTATACTTCATCTTAAAGTTTAACTAGTTGCACTGCTTGTATTTTGAAATAAATAACTAAATACCCATATGCTTCTTTATTCTGAAAAGAAAAATGGATATAACGCAGTTACATGCTTTTTTTTCCAACTACTGAATTATTAGATTATATTATTGTAGAGGAGGACACGCAAGTTGAAATTGAAATGATGTGATATGTTTTCCTCCCTGTCTGCACTCTCTTATAAAGAGGCACATCATGATTTAGTTTTACTCTGAGCTGTCTGACAAGAGCTTTTCTACTGCACCTCAGTGCCAAGGCTGAAATCACATTAAACTGTCTGGCTTGTTCTGGACATATTGTTACAGCAAGGCCAGTGGGATTTGTGTCCGACTGTATCCTGTAAAGTATTATTCCCCTTTTGTATCAATTTTAGGGGAAGTATCAACATTTCACTGTGAGAGTTAAAGCAGCCAAAAGTGTCTCTCTGTGTTCAGAACTTGGATATTTTAAGAGATCCGTTGTTTTATGTGGGGATTAAACCTGTGACCCTGCAGATTCAGGACACTTTCTTAAACTTTGGACCACCCTGCCACCCTGTTACCTCACCTCCTGATTTTATCTGGCAGTTACTGAAGCTCCACTATCCTTCTCTATTTCAGGAAGAGTCTAATCTCTGTCTTTGCTCTTTACAGATAATAGAGCGTCTGCCTGCGCTGATAGCTGTGACAGTCATAATTACCATGATAATTTCTCCACTGCAAAACACTTCCCAAACAGCCTACCTAATGTTATATTTAGTTGTAAAAATCTTAGCTTTCAGACACAGTTAAAATATCCTGCCTATGGGGGGAAATAATTCCACATTTTTTCCAAATGAGGCCTCATCTGTTTCAGTAAAAGTATTAAAACAAGCCAGAAAGGGGCAGTTCTCTTCACTAATATGAAGAAAATGATCCAAAGAAAGTCTTGAAACCAGTTAATTTGCATTGGACACATGTAATATTAGCTCAGCAGTTGGCAGATTTTTAACTTTTTGAATTTTGGACTCAGTTTTTGATTAAATTGCTGGGATTTAGAAATTAATGTTCATGACTGTCATAACTGTCAGCGCTGGCAGAAACTGTTTGGTATCTGAAAAGTAAAAAAACCACAGAGGACTGTAAATAGATTATTTTCTGACCTGTGTCTCATTTTCCTCGCCACATTTTGGATTTGTAATTCGTGCTATAACAAGTTTAAACTTCTGTGTTGTTTCCAGGTCGTCTGAGAGAGTGAGATATTAGCCAGAATGTGACAAAGAATATAAAATTCAAGTAGTGAGAGTAAGAGGTTGACTGAGTCGTCATCGTTTTTTAGCCACACTGGCAGCGTGGCTCACTGAATAGTTCTGCTGGTTGGTCCACCGCTTTGGTCCAAACTGAAATATCTAAACAGTTATTAAATATATTGCCATGAAATTTGGTAGAGACCTTCACATCCCCAAAAGATGTCTCCTAATGACTTTGGTGATTTCCTGCCTTTTCATCTATTGAGTGAAATGTCTATTTGATAGATTAATGTGAAATTTTATACAGACATTCATGCTCCCCTCAGGATTAATTGTAATGACTTATGTGATCCCCTGATTCTTCCTTTAACACTGTCATCGGGCCACAATTTTAATCTGTTCTGTACTTTGGCTTTTGACAAACTAATAACATTCCCATCAATGTCCATTAGCATACTGACATATTAAACTAATATGTTGAACATGTTAAACATTATACCTGCTAAACATCAGCATATCATCAGCGTGCAGCCTGACAGAGCTGCTGGCATACCTTAGTCTTGTTATTTTGTCTTCTCTCTAAATTAAAACTTTGTCTTGGTAATTTGTATGCAACATACAGAGATGCATTATTTCTCCCTACAACAGGCTCATTGACATGCCCCATGCAAATCACCTTCAAATGTAAAGGAAGGATTTCCAGTCAGTGTTCACATTAAGCTGAACTCTTGCAGTAAGATTATAGGTGATTAGTTTGAGTACCCACTGATCTAATAAAATCAAATTTTCCAGGAAGACAGTGTCAGTGTCAGATATTTAAAGTATGATGTAATTGGCAGTTTTAAAGGGGCAGAATGGGTGAAAAGGCAAAGAATTGAGATAGGATGATTGTGAGGGTTTCTGGAGCAGCTTCACACCTTAATAATAAAAGTAATAACATAGGCACAGAGAGATGTAAAGTAATGCTTTAACAGAGAAAAATAGTGTGCCATTCAGTTAATCTGTTTAGTGCATGTTAGCTGAAAACTCCCAGTGATTCATTTGTATATGAGATCCAGTTGTGCACCAGCTCATTCATGACATCAGTGGCTTGGCTTTGTTACCATCTACACTTTGTTCAGGTCTGTCTGATTGCTCTTTATATGTTCGGAGAAAATCTGTCTCCAAGCAACATATTTGATGTTTTTCAAAATAGATTTTTTTTGGGGGGGGGTTGGGTATTTGGGATGAGGAGGGGGGTAGGAGAATGACAAAGAGAGAACTTGTGCTTGTGTACATGCAAGCTTAATGCACACATGCATTTCTACTGTGGATAATTTTGAAAATGGCCTCAGATCGTCTGATAGGAGTTGGCAAATGAGGGATGGAAACTGTGCCCTTCGTTTCTGGCTGCGTCTCATTTTCCACCACCTTCTTCCCTCCGTACCTGCCCTTAATGAGATCTCCTGTGTCGGACTCTGAGCTCTAACCAAGTACTCTGGTAATTGCTTGAGAGACCTTGGGTGAAAAATGCATTTGACAAGGTTTTCACATGCTGTATTTTCCTACTTGAGAATAGCTTGATTTTCCTTTTTTGTCCTTTATAAAGCAGGTGTTTAAGCAGCCACTAAAGCTCAATCATCACTCGCGAGATAAGGCATATCAAGTGCTCTTTGTGTGTGTGTGTGTTTTTTTTTAAATAGTTGAAACCTTTTCAACAGGAGTTGGCTCAGGTATGCTGCTGGGCCACTTTTCACAGCAGAGGATTCTGGTGCTGCTCAGTGCACACCTACTCTCTCTCCTCACTAACCCACAACTCCATCTTCTTGGCAGAGTTTGTGCTCCCCTGAAATCCTTTAGACCTTAAATATATTTGAGGCAGCTGTGAAGCCAAGAACCATTACTGCTGTCAGAGGGAAGGCCGACGTCCAACAGTAGAGTAGAATCGACTCACTAATAGATCACGAGTAAAGATCTCGGGAGGGAGGGGGGGAGAAGGATTCCCATTGCCCTGAGTGTGGTTTGGCTCCTTTGAAACATAATCAAGGTTCAACCTGTCTTCAGCCAAAGTCCAATTAGACAAATTAGCTTCTAGGCCGAGCCTCAGTTCAGTGCAGCTCACACCCTCGTTACAGTAGCCTAAACAAAGGAAGGCAGCAGCCGACAAGTGTTTGAGGAATGCAGAAATGTTTTGAGTAAAATGGGCAAATGACCCATGAGTCCAATTTGTACATTAGTTTGGCATAATCTCAGATTCAGCTGAATGCAGCCTTTGTTTAAACACAGGGAAACTCGAAAGAAAGATGGAAAAGGAGCCAAGAAGAAAGAACAAACCAATTTTTCAAGGAATGAGAAAAAAGCTACAGATTCAGTAATCTTAAGATGTATCTGTCGTGTTATGTGAAACCTGAAGTGAGTTAAATTCCTCATGTATTGCACCATTGTTATGCTAACATATTACTGGATTTCTCATTGCAGTGGCTGATCGGAGACAGTCACTGTGGGGTCATCTGCTCACGGACGCAGGGAAAGCCGGTGTGTGGCTCAGACGGACGGAGCTATGAGACCGGCTGTGAACTGCAGAGGGCGCGCTGCAAAGATAAGACACTCACACTTGCACACCGCGGCCGGTGTCGAGGTAAGAAAGGAACTTCACCTGCAGATACATGAAACTTTCTGCAAATATGTCACAGAAACTCAGATCTAAGATTCATCTGCCACCCTTTAAGGCAAGAAATTGTGATATGTTTGCACATTCTTACTCTTATTTTCATACAGTTGTGTCAGCAGCTGGAGATTACATGAATGCACCAGCAAGGGTTTTCTTAACAGCTTGTGCTTAGACTGCATTACTGCCTGACAGTAATATGACATTGAGAGATAAAATGGATAACCTACTCTGGTCATGACAATGGAAGAGATGCCTCCAAACGGGGGAATAATATGTAAATATGTGATCATGGTAATAACAGAATAACAAGACAGGAATTTGTGTTTTTGACAACTACTGCAAACACCTAAAAAATCTAAGCACTTCATCACATTCATACATAAGTCATATAAAAATCCAGTGTTGCCACTGAGGCAGTGCTATTTGCTGATTTCCAGAATTGTTCACAATAGCCTAATGTATGCAGAGTTGAGGCATTTGTGGAGAGATTCAAAGTAACGTAGAACAAAGTGCTGCATGCAGTATATGTGCAAGGACAAAAAGAACAGACACTCATACTGGCATAAACTGCTCTCAAAATGTAGCAGGATAGCTACATGGCATGAATGATGTAAAAGTGTCTCATGGTTGACAAATATATATCACATCACAGTATATACTGCCATATCACCTGCCTCCTGATTACCAATGTCTGCCTGAAATGACTTGTTAATTTTGATTATGGATAAAACAAGAACATTAGCGGTACTTTAAAGTATTTGCACATCATCAGACTACACAGAGCCTGATGTGACTTTGTTGCCTTTCAGGTAAAAGCTGGGTGAAAATCGATCAGTTGCCAGTGGCTTCAGCACCAACCTCTACATCTGAGGGGAGAGACCTGGAGCTGAAAGGTAAGGATGGGAAAACTTCAGACATGCTAAAAGAGTTTTTCTTCCTAATCATAACCTAATCTTGTCTTGGAGACTATGCACTATAAATTAAAAAGCAATAAGTGTGTTAAAGATGTTAAAGACGTTTGAAGCCACAGAGAACACTAGAAAGTTTGGGAAAAGTGGAACTGAATGAGAAGATGTCTTTCATTTTCCGCCTCTCTGTAGGCGTGTAAGTTTTTACAGACCAGGATCACACACTTCCTCAGTCTCTGGATGCCAGCCACTTAACAACAGCAGAGATTGATAGGTCTAGAGTCAAGGTTGGAACTTGGCATTTTCTCCCCCTTTTTTCAGCCCCCCTGTCCATTAGAAAAACAGCAGTCCCAACCAAATCCATTTTTGGAGTGAATTTTGTTCCCTCTGTATGGTAATACGTGGTTTTGTTTCATAATATCAGTGGTGTGCCAAGGAAAGGAAAGCCGGGCAAAGCTCGCACAGTCTTTGCAGATGCGGCAGGCCTGTTTTGTTGTAATGAAACGGCAGCTTTATTTAAGCAGGCAGTTCATGAACCAATCCTTGTTTACAATGGCAAAGCCTGGCGAGCGCTTACTGAGGTGTGCGTGAGAGTCAGATTAAACACAACAGATAAATTTGACTACAAGGCTTATAAATTGTTAACAGGTACAACAAACAACCACTAACAACAACAAACACAAAGCTATTACAACAGGCAGACCTGTTTATCCATTATTTAGCCAGGAATAAAAAAAGACATGGGGAGAACGAACACGTCATGAGCAGCTCATTATTCAAAATCTCTCAAAGGAAGATGATAAAGTGATTTTTTTTCCAGTCTGATTAGGTACTGTGTCTTTTCAAGTCAATCAAACTTGGGGAAAATATTTTCCAAATGGTGGTGTTATAAACTTTAGCAACAGTACTTAAACAATAAATAAAAGAAAAAAACTAATCTCTGGAGGTGCATAAATTGTTGCCTTGTCACAAGTAACAAGCACAGATGTAACACAAGGTAAGACATGATGAAGAAACTGCAAATAACCTGTGATCATGAAGTTGTTTTTACATTTCCATAAATCAGACTTACTTAAATAAGAAGTTGGACAGAGGACTGACACGAGCACTACAATATTTAATGAGCCTTGTCTCTAAAGTAAGACTAAATATACTCAGTTTATAAATTCATGTAACCATGTCTGTCCTCCGCGCTGACATCACTCAGCTCTGGCTCTGTCAGTCTTTTACTCTGAAGGAGACAACATGTCTGTCTCCTCTCAGGCCCAGAGATGACTTTTATTTATCTAGAGAGAAGGTTTGCCAAAAGTGGAGCACTGCGGTTTCGTTGGTCAGCTTCCTGGTGTGAATGTGTATACACGAACAATCGTACATGAAGCTCAACTCCACAGGAGCTGTGAGTGCAATAAAAACAGTAGTCTGATGGGATTCTGAACCAGTGACCAGCTGCTGTGGAGCCCACTTCATTCTGTGACCTTTCAGCCACTTCCATCTCTGTCCCCTGAGATCAGGTCTGGCTCATCTGAGCTGCAGGAACACAAGCTCAGTTTCCACTGACATTTCTAAATATCAGTATAGAGTACATGACGCACACCTCAGCACTAACAATGTGCGGCTCAGAGCCTCGCTCTGGTGCTGGTAATAGTCAATGGCAGTGTAATTTGTCGGGGAATGTGTTGTTTTAGCATTTTGGAATAGTGTAATAAAAGGTCTCTGACTTGTCTGCGCTCGATATATCTCCAGTGTAAAAGTTTTGAAAACCAGCATGGATGGAGAGGTTTTTCCAGAATCATGAGCAACTGAGTCACTGCAGATAGTCCTGCGCTAAAAGCTTGTTAAAGCTTTGATTCTTAATCATACAATTGTGGTTATTGTGGTAACAGCAAGTGCAGTTTAATACTACAAGCATCACTCCCTGTGCAGTTACAGAGGAGAAAACGGTTCATCTGTTTACAAAGGAACTGAACAACACGCAGGTATTGCGAGGAACTGTCAGTATGTTGGGGCAGGAATGGCGGACTCTGCCACTAATGCCGAAAACTAGTATATAGAAAGGTAATCAAAGAAGGTCAATACACTGAATGGCTAAAGCAGAAAGAGATTGGAAAAATGCTCCAAAACTCTTGATTGGAAAAAAGAAGAAGAAGAAATAGAATAAATAATAATGCTTTCCTCCCTGTACAACTATCAAAATGTGCCCTTAAGCAGGACGTCTAAACGTCAGATGAAGCTCAGTGGCCAACAGTAGTAAATTGTGGTTGTACTGGTCAGCTCCCAGGTGTGAACAGGGTGGTGTTGACAAAGAACATGCATCTTCGGTAAAAAACAACAGTAGTGCTGGAGGTTTGTGTACAGTATTTGAAAACAGACTATCCTGTCAATGGGTTACAGATGCAGGTCAGTCCAAGTGTCGTGTTGAGAGGAACCAGGCTTTGGAACAAGCCCGAAGACCTCAGGAGTCCATGTTTATCCCAGAATGCAATGAAGATGGAACATTTGCCCAGGTCTGTCTCTGCACCTCTGCAGGTTTCTTTTCCTTCATGTATTTCACTCTTCATCTTTCTCTTACTTTCAGTCGCTCTTTCTCTTTCCTTTAGTCTCTTCTGAACCCTCCCCATTCACATAATCTAACTTAACTCTTCATCCTCTGCTGTATTTATAAGCAAATCATGTATATTACAAAGCTATTGTTATTTTTTGTGTGATTTACCTTTTTTCTGCAGGTCCAGTGCCATACTCTTACAGGTTACTGCTGGTGTGTCACCAGTGACGGCAAGCCAGTGAGTGGCTCCTCTGTGCAAAACAGGACCCCGGTGTGTTCAGGTACTGGGGGGCGAACAGCCTGGCAACCTGTGGATGAAATGTCCAGAGGTTTTTATTTGTGCAACCAAAGCAGCTCTACTTCAGAGTAATGTTTAACAGGTTGCATGACTAAAACTATGGTAGTAGGGTAGGATATGTTTCCTGACAATTCTTTATTAGGGCTGAGAAGCAGCATAACAAGCATTTAAAATTTTCAATGGTGGCTACATTTGTAGGATCCTGGAGCCAAGAGTTCTTGGAAGCCAAATCACTGGGGTTTGGGCCAATTAACTTTCAATCACTTTAGAATTCAAAAACAACTGGAAATAGTTTATAGCTTCAGTTCCCTATCAGAGACGAGATTAAGAATGGATGGGTTATATTAGTACACTCTGCAGTACATTTGACAAAGAACTTAAATCGAGTAAATTATCAGTGAACTGACCCTACATCTGTGATAAATGACTTTCAGGAACCCTGACCATGCTGATGAAAGATAAAGAGTGAACACAGCCTTTGGGTTACAGTTAAAGAGGGTCTGTCTTGCCCTACTATGGGCACATGTGTATTACATGTCATGTGGCATATAGCAGGTGCAAGGTCAACGAGACAGCTAATGGCCATACATCCAGGGGCCTCTCAGTCCTCCCACCCCCCTCCACTTGTTTAAGTGCTCTCAGCAGGCTGGAGGAGAAAGCACGGGCCTCCGCAAACTCATCTTGGATGGGAACACTTTATGATAATCACCATCATTTTCCCTCAGAAGATAATACACAGGGGTGTTTGCCAGAATTGGATTGCACAGTCACTAGAGCATATGGTGCAAATTTTGTGCGGAGAGTTGTGGTGAGAATGGTCGCATGCCCTTCTGAAGCTGTTCAGCAGACGGCCTGAGGCTTCCTGCTCTCTCTGTCTGTTCCTCTCTCAGTTTCTTTATCTTTCTCTCTGCCTCAATCTTCTGCCCCCTCTCCTTTCTCTGCATTTCCCACTTGTGACACTAATCACCTGTATGGCTGCCCTGAGCACCTGTTGTGTTTTAGCCCCTCAAACAGAATCAGTTAAGTTCACAAATGGAGCATGTCCATTCATACCAGGAAACCCCATTACTTTTCCTATTTAGAAAAACATACTGAGATGTTGTACAAGTGCAGATCTTCAGTTATTCTTTATTTCTGCAAGATGTAATAAAGCCTGTTTGAAGCAAACACATGTTTTAGATCTAGAGAGTGCCTTTTATGTGCACAAGTGTATGTTCAGATTCAAGAGAAAGAAATGCCCGGCAGCTTGTTGATAATGTGTTCATTTTCAAAATCGTAAAAAAAGAAAAACTTAAAATTTTAATTTCATACTAGACAACCCAGAAGAGTGATATAATCATTCACATGCCCTCATGAAATAGGTTCTGTTGAAATCTTGTTGACATAACTACATACACTCTTTGTTGCTAAAGGTACCCTGTGTAGTTTTGATCACTGTTAGTGGTAGGAGCAATGCTTTTACAAATGGGGCCCTGATTTGTTTTTTTTACACAAAGACACAGCTACGTCATATGCACACGACAACATGGCCCTTCCATTGACTTCTACTCCACTGATTGACAGCTGACTGCAGCGATGTGCAAACAAAGGCAGGGAAGAAGACAAGCTAGTTAGCAAAAAAATTAATGTAAACATGCAGAATTTAAAATATTAAAAGAATGTTTTATTAGGAAGAAAATGCACTGAATGTGTTTGTTAGGATTCAACAGGATTCTTTTTTATCGAAGAAAAACTAAATGTAAACATACATTTTGTTTAGAAGAAAACTCCTTTAATTGACAGAGTTGTATATTCTGCAAACCATCTGATCTGTGGAGCAGTTTACACTCTGTTGTGATTGTTTGAATCAGCTAATATAATAGCTTAATCACCTTAACCATGAAGCACTGTCAAAACAGTTTAGACTTAGTCTACATCAATGATCTGTATCTCAAAGTTGACCAGAGTTGAACTCTACACAAAACTCATAGATTTACTTTGTCTCTGCCAGTGAGTCCACTGATTGCAGCAATTCCACTGAAGTGAAGTGATTTTTGTGACTGAGCCTTTGCAATCAGATTGCTTTAATGAAGAATCTCGATAAGTTCTCATGCAGAAATTATTCTCAGTCTCATTTGTGGTGAGTTTTGAACTTCTACATCAGTGGCTTTCCCTGCACTCTACCAGCGCTCTATTGAGGAAATCCTTCTAGTTGTATAGGGTTAAATAACCTCTTTATAAAATACTGAAATATAGTTTGAGGCACAACACTATCTCTAGCGGTCTCGTTTCTGTCCTGCATAAGATCCGATATCTTCATTGTTTCTTGCAAAGGTATGTATGACACTGGAACCAGAGTCTGGGCACAACAAACCTGATATACAGCTGCTACAGTCGAACACTCCCAACTCCTCTTCTTTACCATCCCTTCCCTCTCAGCTGACAACAAATAACCTTTATTAACATTCTCAGACACCCCTGTACACTATGACCCAAATCAATCATCTCACATACGTTTGCAGGAAACTTCCATGAATTTATGGGAACTCATGCTGCGACAAGTGGATTGTCAGGTAGTAAATTTCCTTCTAGTTGCCTTCACTCAAAGTTTTGTCCTTCTGTTGTAATTGGCTGCACTGCCTAATTTTGCTCTTTTCCTACATGCATCCATGCATGACACCAACTATCTGCATGCACCGAACGAGAATGACATTTGGAGATGTACAACTTAATTTATTTTTGATCATTTTCCACAGATGTAGCAAATCACTCAGATTTGCATTGGGAGCACTAAGATAATGCAACAAGCCAAATGTTTCAGTGTGTTCCTATGAAGTACTAACAGAATGTACTCATCAAACTTTGATAAGCCTCAGCATCTAATTCTAAGGCAGGACATCAGTGGGTTGGGAAATTTGTGAGAGTGATTTTTTTTCTGTTGGCGTGTTCAGTTGGAGCAATCATATTTAATTCTAAATCATAAGATAGCTAAGTAATTCATTTTCAGTAAGGTGGTAAATTTTAAATCCTAAATTGGATGAACATAATTTTGGATTTAGATTCTTAAAAGTCCCTGGACAGCTTTCTTTGCTTTGTACATGTTGTGTTACTTTTTTCTTCACAGGGTCAGTAACCGATAAACCACCTGGGCCACCGAACTCTGGTAGAAAAGGTGAGCTGAGATCTGCTGAATGTTGTGTGAGCATGCATCTGAATGTTTCTGTTTGTATGAGAGAGACAGAAAGGAGAGCACAAGTTCAAAATGTCTTTTGACCTGATTCTATTCCGCCTGATCTGTGCAAAGTCCAAACTATATTTACGCAGAGCAGAAAGGTACATGACTGATGTTTCACTTGTAATGTTAAAGGGATGTGGATGTGAAAAATGGCTTTATAGGCACAGAGTGCGTCTTAAAACTAGCATTTTTTTCTTTGACATGTTAGCATTGTCCTGAGCTCTTCAAATGTAAGACCGCATACCTCAGTATGAGGACACAGACACTACAGTTTATCTAATCCTGAGGTATTTGTTAACCTTCTGAATATGTTTAATAATGGATACACAACAAAAACATGACTGGTTTTGCTCCAGTTATGTCTTATGTTGTTCAGTTATGTTAAGAAACACCAAATTAAAGCTAACGCAAAGATTTCTTTCTTGGGTCTATGCAAATCATCTGACAAACTTTGTTTCCACCTGAGAAAATACATCTAGAAAGGCTTTAAAAAATGGTTTCTGTTCTGTAAAACACTTTAGTTAGTTACAACCAAGCCCTGATTTGTGTTACTGTACATACAACAGAGAGCAGATGCAGATGACTTGGGGGGAAGGGTTTGCTGTTGATGTTTACATTAATTATTTTTTCCCCTCACAGTTTGTGGCTCACAGTCCAGACCTGGATCAAACAGTAACTGAGAAATACTGTACATTACAAGTTGTTTTAACATGCTCAGCACACATCTGTGGCATTTCTGCAGGAGGTTGCAAGAAATACTGGTATTTCTGACTAGTGTTTGACCCAGGTCTGACATTCATTCTGTCTCTCCTCTGTTTTTTCTATCTACCGGCCCGGCAAAACCAAACCATCTGTAGTCTGGGAGAGTGGATCGGTTAACCTAATACTGTGGCCCTTCCGTTTTTCACCTCAAATCAGATGCTGGGATACCCAAGGTCACCGTACCCAGACCACGCCCCGAGGGGTGATGGTGGGTCTCTAACTGCTTCAACCTGTAGTACACAGGCGTCGCTGAAAGAAGCTATGTCCTACAGTGGCTGAGGTTGATCACATTGTATGGTACAATGGAAGGCCATACGCTTCACCCGGCTCGCTTTTGTGTACTTAGATCCATGTTTTGAGAAGCCACAGGATATGTATCAGACTGTATTGAAAACCAAGACAGTATTTCAGACCACAAGTCCAGATGTCAAAACACAGGGCACACACGACGATTAAACCACCTGGACCTGAGACCACTGGCACCATCGTGTGCCACTGGTGGGAAGTGGAAGAACCCAGATTGCAGCTATTGATCTTTGCTCTGTCCTCCTGTCACTGCAGAGATAACTGCTCCGACGCTGTGGATAAAACAGCTGGTGAAGCAGAACAGCTCCACTTCAAGGAAGCAAGGTGAGAGAAAGAAAACACCTCCTTATTCTGATACGCTCATATTCAGCCAGGATATACAGAGTAAATTAACACTTAAATATATTTAAAACAATAAGGTGATGCAGTTAGTAACAGCCAAGCCCTAATTAGATAGATAGATAGATTTCTTTTATATGACATTGTACATTATCAATACAATGCCATATCAAACTAAATTGGCAGTTTTTATGCGTGTGGGAAGCCAGTGAGGGATCATGGCTATGAACACATCACAGATACACCAACCTCTCCCCCCAGTACAACCACCCACTCAAATATCTCCACTGTTTTAACGATACAGTTAGCCACATATTGATCTTAAGATGACGATGAAAACTAAACCAGAGAAGAAGCTTGAACTCTAAATGAAGTGTACATCAACTTGTCTCCGGTGTTACCCGGTTTCAAAGCCACCAGTTTAAGATGAAATGTAAAACATTTCCATTTTGAAGACAGCCAGGATTATGTTTCTTGGTTTCTTTCCTTTGGTGTAATTTGTTTAGTATTCTCTGTCTCCTTTTCAATTACGCCTCGACATGTTCACTACCCTCTGGGCAGCTGGACGCCTTTGACGCTGCTACAACAAGTCAAGGAGTGAATGTGGTGGGGGTTGTATGTGTGGATGACTGTGTGTGCTGGAGTTGGACGGATATATTGTTTAGCTGCTATATGTGATTAATATTAGCCTTTTATCAGAAGCAGAAGATCAAATTAAACAGGTTTTCACACAGATTTTATGTCCCAGAAAATCACAGCAGTTTCACACAGTATGACAGAATATTCATGTTACAATGAAAACCAGTTCTTCCATTTTTAAAAACAAAGGCTTAATTGTCAAATCTAATTATGGCGCAGTAAATGCATAAGATGCATACTTTATTTCTTTGTTGGATTTGTTTTAATTTAGGCATTTTAAATCTTCCACAGTCGGTCAGCATGTGTGAATATTTAGAATATATAAAAATGAATGCCGACATATCGGGGCTCAAACTGGCCTCACTATAATGCTGTTTCAAATTCACCTCATGCACTTATTGAGCTAGACTCTCACACAATAGAGCACACAAACAGTTGATTGTAATACAGGGTTTCTTTTGAATGATGGCGATGTGGCAGAGGAAACTGTGGTCAGGGCAGCATTGAGGATTGTATTTTAGCTGAGAGATATTCGCTGTGACAGCTCTTTGAAACTTCTGTGGAAACACCAGCTTCCTGTTTCCAATTAGCATCCGGTGTCCTCAAAGGACAAGCGACAAGGCCGACTGAGGGGGAGATGTCATCACGTTTGAGACATGAGCGATGTGTGTGTCTGCCAGTGCATCTGTATGTGATTGCACACAGTGTGTGAGTATGTGAGATGTGAGTATGTATATGTGTGTGTTAATGTGTTTGCAGATGTGTGTATCATAAAAGGGAAAGATTGCATGTCTGTTTCTGTGACTGAAAATTGGTGCGTGTTTGTGTGGATTGGCGATAACATGTGTGTCTGAATATGTATATGCACATGTCTGTTTAAGGAAAAAAATATTGTACCTTTTACTTTTTTTCATTTTTAAGACGTTGTAGCTGTAGTTGCCACAGTAGCTGCTTTACAGATTCACATTTTACATCCACCATGACATACACTCATACAATATAACAAATATCATTGTTCTTTTTTTCCTCTTTCTTGCTTCCCATCCCTATTTTCTTAACAGTTTTTTAAAAAAAGTCCTGAAAACTTTCATGTGACCCAACTGAATTGGGTTTTGGACTGTTGGTCAGGTAGAACGAGCCACTGGAACACATCCTCCTTCTTCTGACATTTTATGGACAAATAAAACCATCTGGTTAATCAATAATAGCACAAGCTATTGCTAGCTTTGTAGCTTTTTTTGAGGGGGGTGGGACTGAGAGCACACTGACATTTAAGTTGGTATGGTGAACTAGAAAACAGTTGCTTATCATAATTAAAAATTTGGAGTCATGTTTCGTACCATTTGGTGAGTGTAAATTCAAGTGTCACTCTCTTTTAGCTCTGTTTTTGGTCTCTACCAACTCCTGAGTTAAAATGCAGACCAGACAGATAAACAGTAAGTTGAAACTTGTTCTACAGCTTCATAAAGCTGAGGAGAGCTGCAGATTAAGGTGATAATTCTCTGTAGGTTCATCACTACAAGCGACCCCTTTCTGTTATTCCAGACATTGTTATTCTAAAAATATTGATTACAGACGCTTTAAATAAACTTTTACTTTCAGGATGTCTGCTTGTAGCAAAGAATTTACTTTTACTTAAGCAAAGAGTCTGAAACTGCAAGCAGTCAAGTGGAGAGATAGCCAGAGACCATTACACAGATTGCTTTCTTTTCTCCTTCTGCGCTAAGACTGTTTGGAAAACACAGAAGATTTGGTTCAAGTGCTCAATATTTAAACTCCTCAGAATCAGAACCTCACTGTCTTTCTCTCCTGAGATGCTGGAAAACCTGAGTGCTCACAAAGCAGCCCTCCCCGTGTTCACATAAACTACATTATTCATTTACTGGCTCTCTGTCTCTGGATACCCCATAATTATGATTTAGAGCGATGCAGAGATTGTGTTAGTGAAACCTGTTTGCTTAGGCAAAGCGATGCAAAGTCCATTTTTCACACAGATGCTTTGTTGCCAGACTTTGACGTGCTGTTGTTCCAATGTTGCGAGGAGGGAGAAGCGCTCTGTCATGCAGTTCATTTATAAAAGTGTAGAGAAGCAGAAACTCTCTAACCGCCACTCCTCCCTTGTGGCGAGGCAAACAACAGAAAAACAAAAATGTTGAAGGGATGTAATGCGATCATGTCAACTAAGAGCATGAGGTGCATAAAAATTTGCGGTCTTAAAAGGGGATTTTGTTTCTTTTTCTTATAATCCTGTTTTCATGTCTAGCTTGAGGGAGCATGCACTTTTCCACAAATGGGACAGTAATGCGTTGTGACCAAACACGTTAATGAATGATGTGTTGAAAAGTAACTATTGTGTCAGAGATTACAAATCCATTTTATGAGTGAACCCTCCATCATCTCTGGTTTTGTTGCACTCCAGGTCATAAAGACAAACACATGCACCTACATACCTCCACACAGAGTTCCCCTATTACTGACATTTCCGCTATTTTAACTGCAGAGGAGGCTTGCTAGAGACAATATTGCAGTGATTACCCCACAGCTGAAAGCCATTGGAGTGAAGCGAAGAGGAGAGAGCGCTGGGTGGGTGGGGGGTGGGTCGAGGAGGGAGGTATTAGGATGGAGGGAGGCAGAAAGAGAGGGAGAGAGAGAGAGAAAGGGAAAGTAAAGGAATGAGAGGCTTATAGAGGTGGGAGGAGGGGATTGAGCGAGTGATGGAGGTTGTGAGATAAAGGAAGAAAAGGAGAAACTGAGAAATAAGGAAAGTAGAAGAGGATTTAAAAATAGTTTCACTTGGCCTGGAGCCTGGGGGACAAGGGCCAGAGTGAAAGACATAAAATGGGGCAGGCCTGTTCTCATCAAAGATACTGCAGATGGTCGTCTTTTGTCCATTATCGGCTGGTCTGAAGACAATCAGCACGAGAACGAGCAAATTGTTACAACTGTTCCCGACAACCACTTGAGTTTTTTTTTTTCTTTTGTCAGGACAATATTTGTTTTCTGAGGGTTTGTGTTTCTCATCATTCAGTTCTTGCCAGAGGAAGAGAAATGAAATTGAAAAAGAAACAAAAACAAAAAATAAATAGAGCAGAAATGCAGATATCCAAGGCAGGCAAAGAAGTTGTAGATTGAATTACAAGTCCACACAGAACTGAGAGGATTACATTGCAAGCGTCCAGCCTTTTTCCATTTATATGTATAAAAACAATTTTCTTTTGGGAATCCTAGCTCCTGGCGCCAGCATAACCTCTGTATAATAAACAGTGCTAAATAATTTGGATGTGAAGAAACCTTGGCGGGGACCAGAGCCACGGCACAGCACTAAGAACACTTGAGTGTGAGTCTTCACAGAAGAAAAAGTTCACTGGTGCAGGGACACGTTTAGTTTTGTGTTGGCAGCCATGCTCAGGAAACATGAATACCCCCCCCCCCAGCACACACACAAACACACACCTCCCACCCTCCTCAGCCAAGCCTCAGGCCTGCTGCTGAACCTGCTGTCATCAGTTTTGAAAAGACCCCATTTAGAGAAGGACTGATTTGAAGATGCAAATTTTTTTTTTTTTTTTGTACCACTTCAGGGCACCGCAACAAGCTTAAGGGCATTTTCATATTAGGAATGATTGCTCACACACCAGTCAGCTTTCACATTAATATTGTTCGTTCATACCTGAGTCACTTGCATATCCACACACTACAATACAGTAGGTGGCGGTATGCACCTGGTTGGTTTGTGATCAGCCAATAAACACAAAGACGAAGAGTACTCGCATTCATTGAACACAGTGTTCTCACTAATCAAACTGGACTTCAGGTTCAAAGTGGACTCAGATCCGGACCCAGGTCCCTGATATGAAAACCCCCATAGCCCCAACACATTATAACTGCACAACACTTTTATGGTACGTGTCAGGAAACAGTTTCTTATTCACTTACATAGACTTACATTGTGAATGTTAGTCTAGTATTCGCTCTCCTTTTAGCTCTGTTTTGTTCTCCACCAACTCCAGAGAGAAGTATTTCTCTTTAGCTGCTAAATGTTCTACGTTACTTTACCAGCTAGTTGCTAACAGTCTGCTATTTATTGTTTTGATTTGGCTGTTTAAAGACATCTGCTTAAACAAGGTTGATGAGAGTGGTGAGACTGAACCCAAAACACACAGCGTCTCTGTAGAGCTGGTGCAGCTTTATGCTAAGGATGCGAATTCTTCTTCCATCCCACTCATCAGGTAGAGAATAGACTCAAAAATTCTGTAGAAGAGAAGTTCAATATCGAATTTCACAAGCTTCCTCTCCTGATGTTGTCTTGAACCAGACAGTGACTGTGCCGTATTGTTCTAATTATGCTTCGGTTACTGGAACTGTGTGAGCTGAGACTACCGGCACCGCTGTGGCACTAATAAGCTCCACAATGTGAAAATACCACATGTCACCACCCTGAGGAGAACTCTCCTAACGGTTAGTATGACCCTGTTATTGTAGCTCAATGCTTCGTAGCGCACTTGAATGTAAAATGAGGAATGGATCAGGAGTGGTAAAAGCACACTTCATCGCCCTGGTAACAAGCGTAGCACGCAGCTCTGTTGTACTTGGCTCAAGAGTGAGCAATGGACTAAATGGATGTGAATGTAAATACAGTGTGGTGGGACAAGGTGCGGCAGGAGCATCTCTCAAGGGCTGAGTGGCTGTTGTTGAACAAACAAATACAAGAGATCGTGGTGGGTAAAGAATTTCTAAAACAATCTGAGGAGGGACTGGTAGGAGTTTTATGGCAGTGGCCCTTCATGCTGAAGTCAAACTGCTTGAAGCTGGATACAGATTAGTTGATACAGCTTGTTGTGGTTTGTTTGTTAACACCCTACATGTGGTGGATCGACAGCATCTGTGACATACCACAAAGGTTTCTGAAGAGAACATATTTGAAGCCAAGCACATGGAGTTCAAACAACCTTTGATGAAAACAAGCCACCTTGGATGAAATCGTCACAAACTGATCCGACATAAAAAACCTGTATGAAGATCCACTTAGTTGCTTTTTCTGATGTTTTTTCTCACAGAAATAGTTCAGAGCAGTGTTGTAGCCACTAAACCTTAAGTCCAAGTCTGAGTCACTAATGAAGAGTCTGAGTCAGAGTCCGAGTCATCATGATTAAGTCTTAGCATTAACGGTTACTGACAGTATGCACATGAATCCACATGTAGCCTGGTGAACACACATGCCTGCCTTTGCATGAAATTTAATAATGTCACAGTATTAACTTAGCCTTCAATAGCTTATACCAAATTGTTATGGCCTACTACAAAATACTACCAAGAAAACTCTGCTTCTCCAACTTTCAGGTCTGAATGTAATCAATGCTCTCTCCAAGTCTAAGTCATCACTGCCAAGTTCAGGCACAAGTCAATTTCAGGACAGCAGTACTACAATACTTTTATAAAGATAGCACCATTTATCAACTAGTAGCTGGCTGACGTAAATGAAATTGGTTGACGTACACCAAACACAACACATGAAAGCACAGCACTATATGTAAATCACATTATCATCCTGATTTCATTTCGTCCTACACTGTCACCTATTAATCTTGAGACAGATGCTTGATGTTTTTTGTGCGTATGAAGTGTGTGTCTGGTTTCCTGCTTGTGTTTCCTCTGTATTGAGTGCATTTCTCATGGTTTTAGAGAAAGTTCCCTCTTGTGACCAGGAGAGACAGAGCGCCCTGGACGAGGATCGGCAGAGCCCTCGTGAGGCCATTTTCATCCCAGACTGTGGACCCGGAGGCCTTTACAAACCGGTCCAGTGCCACCAGTCCACAGGCTACTGTTGGTGTGTTCTGGTGGACACGGGACGGCCCATTCCTGGAACCTCCACCAGGTAATATAAATATAAGTATCAGCACTTAACTCAGAACTGTTTAACTGTAGTATTACTATGAATTTGAACTTCCAAGTCCTTGCTGTTGATTGCTCAAGATACCTTTGCTAGTATGAGATTCAAATGTCCACTGGAAAATATAATCAGCTTCCTTTTTATCTTATTAAATGTCTGCTTCATTAGTCTGCCAATGTGGGCATGATTATCTGATATCCTGGCAGCAGGACAGGTGGAATGAGGTACTAGAACATAATCTGTGTTCAGCTTTGTACCAGAGCAGGGCAACACACAAGCCAGGCTGCATACTTCTAATTAGAGCTGCTGTTACAATGTACATACAGCAGCTTGTTGTACGTTGTCTGTGGCAGCAGCAGAGTCTACAGCCATGTTAGCATCTCTGTGAGCTTGTACATAAAACAGTGTTGCTTCAGTCTAAATGCTAACATCAGCATGCTAAGATGTGTTCACCCTGTGTGTTAGCACTAAACATAAAGTACAACTGAGGCTGATGGGAGCGTCACAAGTTTTATAGGTTTTTAGCCATAAACTACTGGACAGAGTGAAATTTTTACTGTAAGATGGTGCTAAATTAAACAGATCACCAAAGTTATTTGAATGAATCCTGTGGGGGACATGAATGTTTGAATCAAATTTAACAGAAGTCCACTCAAAACCACAAATGTGAACCTCATGGTGGCACTAGATGAAAAGTCAAAGGATCACCAAAGTCATTAGGATTCATCCTTTGGGAACCATGAATGTCTGCACCAAATTTCATGGCAGTCCATTAAATAGTTACTGTTGTATTTCAGTCTGGACAAAAGTGGTCAACCGACCAATCAACCATCTACTTTAGCTATGAAGGCCATAAACATCTATGTTTCTAAGCTGCTATTCCCAGTCCAAGAAGAAGAAGAAGAAGAAGAAGAAGAAAAAGCTTCAAGCCCTGATGGGAATATCATTTAGCAGGCCATAAACAATGAGCGTTTGGTATGACATTGTGTTTTCAGTGCAGTTGCTACTGTTTATATTGCCTTCGGGGAAATGGCACAGACACAATGGGTTTTTGCAAGAGCTGTGTGTCGGAGGGATGGAGATGAGGCAACATAGAAAAGGTTAAATAAATGATGCCCATTTCTCATGTTTTAGTTGTTTAAAAAGTTTATATGATTTGTATCTAGAACATGAATATCGTAAAGTGAAACACAGATTAAAAGACTGGATGTTTGAAAACTTCGAGCATTCACCGGTAAATGGATGAACTGTTTTTGTTCCTAAAGGGGCATCATCATTCTCTCTCCACAAGACGGTTTATGTTTTACAGGATGAGGTACAGACTTTTTTCAAATCAGTAAAAATTACATGGGTTTTGGCCTTAATACTGTTTGCATACAGGATAATACCGGTTGTGTGTCTTGGATAGATAACCTAGTTTCAAATAAATATTCAAAATGATTGACAACCTATAAAACTTTAAAATAAATCACAGGCATAGATTTTAAATTTACAGACCAAATTCTCATCTGCATTTTAGATATATTGAATGACAACCTTGGGGCAATTATGTCTTCACATAAGAATTTATTGCATTTTGGACTAGACCTCATGTCACTCATCCCAGTTTCTTTCCTCTGGACAGCAATGTGCAGAGTCATGCATTAGACATCCCATCTTGGATCAGTGGCCATGCAGACTGTGAAAAAAGAAATGACAACTTGCTTTAACTTTGAAAAAAAAAAAAAGGGGGAAAAAAAGCCAAATGAGACACACATGCTCAATTTTCCATCCTGTTCAAGAAGCACTGATACAATGGCCAGGAGAAAACGAGTCATGCCACGCATAATGCCGAGCAGTTTGTTATGGCTCCGAAACAAAGCTTTGTGTACGTCAAATCAAATTTACTTATTAAGAGTTTATAAAAAGAACGATTAATCCCTCTTAATAATCTTTACAGATCAACTGTGGATGTGCAGATTAAAGCCAAAGAGCAATAGGTTGTAGATTTAGCAGGTTGCATGTGGTCATAACAAAGATCGTGATAGTATAATCAGTGCAGTGTTTCTCCAGTATCAATAACATCCCCTGGTTTTAAGCTTCACTTCAGGTTGTTTTTAGTCCTGGAAGAAAAACAGGAAAATCCTTTGTGGTGCTTTTGTTTTGGTTAGTGTTGTTTCACAGGCCATGTTTGGTTTCTTTCATTTTCTATGGCTGAACAAATTTTTCAACATGGACTAGTAGCTCCTAAAATGTCTCTGGTTTTTCACACATTGCTAGGACAGGTTTATTCTTTCCTTCTTCTGCCTCTTCTTCTGTTTCTGTCTCATGCAGCCATGTTCCCACTGTCCTCTCCTCTCTGTCTAACAGGTACCAGAAGCCGGAGTGCGACAGCGCTGCGCGATCTCGCATCTCAGACACAGAAGATCCCTTCCAGGGCCGAGACCTGACAGGTTAAATCCACTTTTGGGTTTGGGATTGCAGAAATATTCTTGGATTCAATTTAAACCTCATTTTGATAAACAAAGAAGCTAAATTATTCACAAGCACTCCCTCAAAAATACTGATAATAATGAAAAACTTGAAAAAACTATTTAAACTGCCCACCTTAGTTACTGTTGCTATGCCTGTCAAGCTTCCTGTTCCCACACAACAAATCAGGTTTACAATGGCAACTCTAGCAGATTTACCACTCTTAAATTGTTGGTAATTTTTGTTACACTGGGCCCTTGATTTTAGTAAACAACAGCAGGATTGTCCTTTCCAGCCAGTAACATTAGCTCTGTGGGTTGGTTGAACCCGATGTCTCTGGCTGACTTTTTACTTTTTCAAGCTCTCTTGTTTTTAAACAGGAACCCTGTAGATGGGTCTTAAATATGCACATAATGGCTACAAACATGATGTTCTTATATTACACATATCTTTCACAATTCTTTATTTTTAGGATACAGACTATCTGATGCATTTGGCATAACATAACGCTATCTCGAGTCACAAGTTTGGCTGGAGTGTAAACTAAGAGTTGGACAGAGCTGCCAACATTACCCAAAACACTGACACAAAGTGGATGTGGAACCTGTAACTACACAAAGTATGACATCTCCTGACACACGGTTTAATCTTGTATATGTTTGATCTTCTATTTTTGGTTTTGAAAGGCTGAACTACGAGACACCACCCTCCAAAGTCTTCATATATGGAGTATATCTCTTACTACAAGCTCAGAGGCACAGAGAGAGTTGTTACAGTACATAAATTCTTTTTTTTCCTCTTCATATTAATGACCCAGATAGATAGTTTTGATTAATAATCGCCCAAATCACTCTTCATGGTGTTGGATTCCCTGGCAGCAAAGATCAGAGACTCTCCTCTAAACTGGAGGTCGTAACCTCAGCTCATACTCCTCTGCCCTTATTACTGCTCACTTACTTTTGTTGCCCCTCTGTTTCCCCATCATTTAAGGTTGCATTGTAACTCTTATTTAATTCCCCATCTGGTGAGTTTACAGAGTCAAGCATGACTCCTGACTGTGCAGCAGATGTGTGGCATGTTTTATGGAAGGTGTGAGTGTTGCGGGGTGCAGCGGTGAGGCTGTGGGGGGGCTGCTGGGGGTGTTGGAGACCACAGGTTGCTGAGTGGAGATATTTTTATGTACTGTTGAGGGATGTTCTGAACCGCCACAACAAAGCACAATATTTCATGGCCATCACATCAAGGCGGGAGGAGACAGAATGCTTGAGAGGGCAGTCTGTTACCAGCATGCAGCTACAGGTTCAATCTCACTGTACACAAAATACCACAATACCACCTCTGTCAGCAGGAGCAGACAAGAGCTCTTCCCCTGAGACCAAAGGCCGGGATCTGTTGACTTCTAGTTCAGTCTGGTCAGGAGCTGGATTTTGTTCAAAATCTATATCTATCAACAAATAATAACAGTGTAAAGACCACAGCTGACATACAGGCTCAGATTTTATTGCAGTATTCAAGATAAGTTTTTGTTCATTTAAAGCTGAACTTTGCACTGTGGTGGAGTGGCAGTTGGAAATAAATTTAGCACCCAACATTTTAGTAATGTGGTGACAGTAAACTGCACCACACACTAAAGCCCAAATTACACTTTCCACATCTATGAAGTACAAAGGGTCAGACTGACGTATGATTTGCCATCTGCTCATTTCTGTGGACTGTATGTGCCTCCAAATTCACAGACTGTGCAAGGTGTGATACACGTCCACGTTTGCAGACACCCAGTGTAGTCTCAACAGAATCGAGTGGGTGTCCTGCTCTGTGTCTGTCAGTCAGTTTTAGGATTTAATGTTGACTAAACATATATATTATACCAAAGAGACAAAAGATTCAATGTTGGTAAACCCAGCTTTATCTGGACACATTTCTTATTCACTGCTGATCATTGATTTTCAATGTCCTAAAGATAATTCAGATCAACCAATCTCAATTTAGGCACAAAGGGAAATTCCTCTTTACTGTAAACCCTCTGTCTGTCTACACCTGATTAGATGATTTAGTGCAGTTTTAACATGTTTTTAACTCTTCAGATTAACAGGATCAAATCTAAGTGGCCCAGAGCCTGTTTGACACTGTCAGTGGTCCTGCACCACACTGTGCTCTTCACACCTTGCTACATAGGCTGCATACAACATAACGGTTTGCGCTTCATAACACCCCAATTTAACACTTGGATTAAAGCGCAGCAAGCCAGTGCTTCTCCGAGCTTGTCATGTCGTAGGAAATGCTAATTGGATTCACCTGGCAGGGCAGCGGACCACCTCCCACAGAACGTCCTGAGCCAGCACAAAAGGAATGAAAAGAAGTGAACAGAGCAGAGGACAAGCAGGCCACAAACGCTGAGAGGAAGGGGAGGAGGATCGACCAAGAAGGTTTGAGAGAAAGAGGGAGAGACTGAAAAAACAAAAAACAAAAAACAAAAAAAAACGGACAGAATGAGAAGATTAGTTTACTATGCAGCTGCGTTTGAAGTTTCCCTTTAAGAGACACAATTAGGAGGGAAAAATTTGCACTGGTTTAGCGTGCTATTAAAACCATACATCTGGGCAATTAAAAAGAGCTACCCAAGGTGTTCAGAATTGTGTCATAAAAGTTAACAGGTCTGCACTGCTCAACAAAGCTCTCTCATCACCACACACTTCTGTTCCACCTCTCGCCATGTGCTTCTGCTCTGTTTTCCTGAACTCTTACAAAACAGCCAAACTATGTATTTCACCTCTGCTGAAAAAAATATTCATAATGATTCATCAGTAATTGTGAACATAGGCCACTTAACAGATACACCTGGTTTGTCATTAAGCCTTGGACAAAGTTTGCATGCATTCTTTTACTGCGCAACAGCCGTTTTCTGTTTGACATCTGTCATAGTGGTTCACTAGTGCCGAGGCTTTAGAGGCACTTCAGCTTCACTCTGCCATAATGACTCAAATTAGTTGTGGAAGGTAATTCTGGTGTATTTTTGTCTTTGATTTGTGCCAGGCTGCCCAGAGGGGAAAAAAGTGGAATTCATTACAAGCTTGTTAGATGCCCTCACCACAGACATGGTGCAAGCTATAAACTCACCAGCCCCCTCTGGTGGTGGGAGGTAAGTGGTGTCACATATCAAAGTAGACTCAGGAGAATTGTACCTGTGCAGGAAACCTCACGGCTGATTCTTCGTGGAAAACTTCCACCTCTTCTGGTTTTTCTCATGTCATGCTTTCCACTAGTTTTCTGAATTGCATGTTAAGATTCTTTTTTTCTCTGACATGCAATGGACAGATTTTGGCACAGACACTGACAGGGTTTAGTTTTCCCTTTCCATCAATGCTAAAACTATATACACAGATGGGATGGAAAGGTATTTTGGATAATAGCTGTCCATTTCATGGAATATGTCAGTGTAGACTAGTTATTGCCTGAAAAGGTGAACAAGTTCTGCAAAGCAAAGCAGAAATTTGATTTAAAAATAATTCTATTGCAGCTGCAATAAAAATAAGCTGTCACTTTCTGCCATAAAACAAAACTGCCTGAAGGAACCAGTATGTTGTGATTTTGTTTCATTAGAAATCAACAAAATTTCTTATAGAGTGGGGGGATATTATCATGTATCAAATGGCAGTGTGTCACATGGGATTAAGAATTGTTTATTAGTTCATCTCGAATGCACTTCAACATGTTATCTTTACTGTATTTATGTTAATGTCCTCCTCAGTATTTCCAGTTTATCCTGGTCTGGTCTATATTGAAATATTGCTGTGTATTTGCCATGATTAATGGTTAAAAGATATTACCGCCTTTAAATTATTTGACATCAGATTTTGCCACTTTCCTTTAACCAAACTATTCTGGGTTCTCTAACATCCACATTTTTTTCCCCATCTGTTCCTCTGACCTCCACCAGGTTTGTTGAGCCTGACCCCAGTCACACTTTAGAGGAGAGGGTGGTGCACTGGTACTTTGCCCAGCTGGATAACAACGGCAGCCATGACATAAACAAGAAGGAACTAAAACCTTTCAAGAAGTACCTGAAGAAGAAAGCCAAACCCAAGAAATGCTCCCGCAAGTTCATCGACTACTGTGACCTGAATAAGGACAGGGCCATTTCTCTGCAGGAGCTGAAAGGCTGCCTGGGCGTCAGCAAGGAGGGTAAGAGAGGAAGAGGGAAGGTGGGGAGAAACTGAGCGGGAGGAGGAAACAGGATGGCTGAGAGTGGGTTGGCGGGGTCATGGAGTAGGGTCGTGACCCTGGTATGAACCTCAGGCCAGCTGGGAAAATCCACATACAGAGACTCCTTCAACAGTTAGACATAGAGGTCTCATTTTCTACCAGTGGAAAGGCTTCAAAACCATAATGAATTAACTCACTTCCAGAAATGTACAAGAATAAATGTGGTACTTGTTTGTATTATGATGATCATTTTCCATGTGTTTAAAAAAAGTGTACAAGTGTAAACTACAACACATTTCCATTTATCCCCACATTAGATTTTTGCTAATATTTTCATCATGTCATAGTTTAAACAAAACGTCAGGTCAGTCACAGTCAGTCATTGAGAGAAAAGGATGAAGTAACTGTGGTGCATGTGACAAACAGATGTGTTGGCAGTCTAAATAAGGTGCACTGCTCTCCTCAGCACTCACTGATGAATATTTAGACAAGACTAATGTATTCGTGGATCCTAGACACTGTCTGGGCCGGAAAACTGTAACTACTCATCATGAGTTTACAGACTGGTCCTAATATAGATCATTAACAACTGTCAAAGGAGCTTACAGAGAGAAGCTGCTGCCAGCCACAGTCCACATATCACGTAGTAAAGAGAATAGGGATGTTCTTACCGACACTCATATTTAAAAGGTTTTGAAACAAGGTTTGAAACAGTTTTAAAAAAGTCATTCAATATATAAATAACCAGGTTAACTTCCAATTCAACACAGAAGAAGTGTTTAATGTAATGACAGTTTGTTTAATGTGATTATTTTTTGCAGGAAGTCTTAAAAAATGAATGAAATATTCAGATATAGTTACTGCAGAGGTACTATAATAATTTTCTGTCTCTATTACGTTTAATCCTGTTTGCGTTGTTTTGCAGGCAGCTCAACTACAAGTGGCAACCAAGGGACAAGGCAAGGGACAAATTTGTTCAGTAAGGCGAACTAATACGCTTTCACTAACCATGCCTCTGGCTTTGAGGGCTGTAGTTGGCTCATTGTGTAATCCATTAACCTGCAGCTTGGTGAAATGTGTTAGCTTGGGGTAGATCCAGCTGGTTGGCACAGCAGCATTTGATTTAGATGCAAAGCTTTAAATTTGTGCTGAACACTTAAGTTAAAGTTCTCTGTCCATGGGTACCTGTGTGCTTGTATACTTGTGTGAGGTATGTGGTGTGTGTCTTTATGGTGTATGGTCAGCTGTTCTGCTTTTATTTTAGAGAGTAGCTCAGATTTTGTGTCCAGTAAGTGACATCCCTCCTCATGTTATGACCATTAAAACAGAAATGACAGCTCTGAGTTTGTTTTGGTTGACAGGCCTGAAAAATTTAAGCCAACTCTTTAGATGACTGTTGAGTCAGAAAGGGAAAAATAGACATTATATTAGAAATGATTAAAATCTAAGGTGTCATCATCATATGTCAAAGAAAAGCAACTAATACTCACATCTGAGTTTACACATGAATAATTACTAAACATTTAATTGATTTTTAAATAGGTACCGATTAATTTTCTGTCAGTCAACTAATACATGAATCGTTTCAGCTCTAGACTTTTGTGACGTCTTTGTCTTGTTCCTACTTTCACTGTCACAACCAGATATTGACTGAAAACATCTTAAACTATCACAAGCCAACAAAAGTTACAGAGAGGTCATCATCCTCATCATCCTATTTTACTGATTATCTATCGTTTTGTCTGTCCTGCTTTTTTTCAGTCTCCTTCTCATCCTGATTTTTTTTCTTTTTTCAATCTGTTGGGATTCACCCCCGTTGAGCGATTATTGGTCCCACTGGTGCTGTTGACTCTGGCCACTAGGCTGGTCCAGCGCCACAAAGCACTGAGGTCATGTGTTTACACTGGCGCTGCCCCCGCTGTGCCTGGGGAACAGTGGCTCAGAGCGGGCATAACGTCAGGCCTCTCGGACCCTGGGCACGCTCGCCAGGATAAACAGCTCCGGTATTGGAGGAGCAGAGAAGGAGCCTCGGACGCTTGTTTTCGCTGTAGTCACTGAATCTCTCACCTTCATGCTTAAGAGCAAGAGTTAAATGGCCTGACAGCTTTATATGGTTCCTTATGCTGCCTCTCAGGCACTCTGAGGTAGCAGTGATTGTGGACAGAGTGAGGTATGTAAAAAACGAGAAGAGAGAGACAGAAAGCCTGCATGAAAGAAGCAGGAATCTGTAAGAACATATGGCAGCATTCTGCCTTGACTAAGATAGACGGCCATTGTGTTCAGGTATGCCTAGCTGATCCTTAATGGCCTGGATCTCTTTAAGTCAAGCTGCCTTTGCCAGGCATTAAATCTTATCATGCTCTGTCGCAGCTTTGGATCGTCACTGGAGTGTTGTTGGACATATTTACAGTTTACAGTACGTGCTTTTAGGTGAAGGATTGTGAGCATGTGGGGCAGTGTGGAGCACATCTGTATGAGGCTCCTCGCTCTCGACACATTGGCAACAGCAAAGGAAAACATCTGAATACCTTGTGTGAGTTTTGAAGTGCTGGAGAGGGTGGCATCTATCCTCTGAAGAGACTGGAAACCTCATTATAGATGGGATATGTAACAGAAGCCCAGGGCAGTGATTTTCTCTGTAAACCCTTCTCACAGCGAGGCCGAGGCTGAGCAGCAGGTCTGGTGGTTCAGCGTTTTGTCTCGTTCGCTGTGATGAGAAAAATACAAAAATGTTTCACTATTAAAACTTCCTGCAATGGGCTTTGGCAGCAGGGTTCACGATGTTCTTTTCAGAAGTCTTAATTCTATTTAGAAAGATGTAAACACACTTTTGTACAAGTACAAACACATGCGGGTGTGCGCATATGAATGCTCGCACGCACAAAAACACACCAAACATGGGCATACGCAATTATAAAATATTAAGGGATCTATTATGATTGCTTACAGAGGTTGTAGACAGAGGGTTTACATTGCAGAGGGCATCAGCTGTTGGTGAACATTAGTAGTTGTGTATTTGATAAGTAGGTGCCTAATTTTTCCTGTAACACACAGTTTGTTTGTATTGTTTGTTACAACAGTGCAGTCACACTGACTTGGACAAAAGTCATTCTTTTATGCAGAGGTTAAATTATGTACAGTGATGGACTAGTGCCCTTGTAGCTACTGCACTGGTGGATGATCGAACTGTTGGCTATTTTTAAACTTTGCATCAAAGATGGACAGTCACAAAGTAACTTAGTTTCAGTTCATAGTTTCCTTTATTCATTAAGTCTCACAGAGATCAAGATCTATTTTACAAGAGACTCGAGAACAATTTACCGACAATACACCTCATCACAAGACAGTTACGATACACACAGTCACCACATGCACACATTACTCAAAATATCAGTAAGTATTACATTATAGTCCCTCAGAGGAATAAGGTATTGAATGAGGTAGTGAGGTGCATAGTCCCAAAGACCAGACTTCCCCAGTTTAGTTGGTGTGAGCCAACTTATGCACTGATTCTGTGTCATGTTTGTTCGTTTTGAGCTCAAGTGCGGTTGCTACAAAATATCGGCAAAACTCTTAGCACAGATTTATAAATGAAACACAAACAGGTGGTGTAAGGACAGTGACAGTGGCAGGAGCATACAGCACATCTCCATGAGCCAGTGTAGAGAGTAGAGTGGATTGTGTAATGGGTTTTCAGGAGAAATAAGCTCTGTTCTGGTTCAAGAATCCAATTAGATCTTTCAGGTTTTTGAGCGAGGTGTACAGTCTGAGGTTTGCAGGACAGTAAGAGGAGGGAACAAGCTACCTTTAAAAAGAACTTGTAAAAAGAACTTTGTAATCCTATATATTCTAATCATCTAAATATAAGTCTGACATCATTACGTACCAATGACTAAAGACGAAAATAAAGAATATTGCCATCTTGTCAGTGGAGGTACTTAGAGGCTTACTTCACCTGACAGAGTCCATTTTAAACTCCCTGTACTCTGTAGGTGAGGCCAGCTTTGACAAAAACAGATGTGTGCAAGGCGTTATACTTTTTGTGTCCCGTCTGCTGTTTTATGTCAAACTCCTCTCCTTTCTCGTCTCCTTTCCTGCTCTCCTCTCTTCCTCTCCTGTTTGTCCTGGCTGTGTCCGTCATTTGGCAGGAATGAAAGGAGGGCATTATGAGGCAAGCCTGGCACCGGGGCTGCAGGACCATTAGAGAGCCCAGGGCCCTGTCCTCTCAGCGCCAACAGCAATTACTCCACACCACTTGTGCTTTAATTACTGTGACATCAGCTTGACACACTGTGCCATTAAAGGCAACAGAGGTCAACAGAGAGGATGGTGGCAGTTAGATAAGCGTTGCTTTGCTCACCATCACTACTTGTAATTTTGGTGATGGTTTTGCTGCAAAAATCCTTAAGTCAGTGTATCTGTCCTGTTAGCTAAGTCCTTTTCCCCCAGTTGCCACCACGTACAAGTATACCATGATTCCCAGCTCCTGAGCCAAGTGTCTTTATTGGTCGGTCCCAAGTGAGGCGAGGCGATTCACTTCTAGACAGGATCTGCTTTCAGCTCTTTATCACAAGTGGGGCCAAGGTGTCCAGGGAGAGGCTGGGGAGCTTTGTGTTGTTAATGGCATAGACAGTGTCCTCAGTGACTGAGAGGAGAGGAGGGAGAGGACCAGTCGCTGCTCTGGAGCCTGGTAATTGCAAAGGCGATTCATCAGCACACTACTGTGGCTCAACTCCTTACAACAGAGACGTTTATCTGAGCTAAAGAGAGGAACAGCATGACTTCACTGGAAAGAGGTATCAGGAAATATTGTGGTACTGCATAGCTAAACAGGTAGAACATGCCACTAATGCTGCCAGGGTTATGACAGTTAAAATCACACTGAATACTGAGCTGCTCTTTCACTTAAAAAACCATTAACACCAGAGTGGCCAAACTACAGTCAAATAATATCTGGTTTACATCTTACAACAGTGAAATGATTCTATATCCTGTTTTCACCTTAACTAATGATAAGGTGTTTGACCAGTTGGTTTCCAGGCCTAAGGATGTTGATGCTGATTGTTCAGAGCATGACATCGAAACAAGTACTGGTAAGATTACTGTGAAATTGGTTGTTTTGTCTCCAGAGGAGGAGACAGTGATGTCATCCATGAGCAGGCCAAAACTTCCACTTCCACATGAAACATTGTCTAAATCTAATGGGCAGATCGCCATGAAGTTTGTTGAGCAGATATTAGCAGATGAAGCTTTCCTGTCCTGTGTTGATACAGGTGGATTCAGTGTTCAGACATCAACAGTAGCAAGACTGACTTATTTACATAAAAATGTCACAGATAAAACTGAAAACTGTAGTCACCTGGCTCCAACCAGTCACAGTACGAATAGGTGGCCATAATATTTTATCTTACACACTTAAAGTATAGGTGAAAACACTAACTACTAGACTGGCTCATGTGGAATGTGACCTGTGATTTATGGAGCTGTGGAGAGATTGTGATGCTTTAAAGTTTGAACTGAATACTTGACTCTGGAGTAAATGCTTCACCTCAGACTACAGAAGCTTCTAGAGAGTGTAGTGAAATCAGCTGGACTTGTGTTTCATGGCTAACATAAGCAGCACTGACACGGAGCGCACCTGCATACCCCCCGCCCCACACACACACACACACACACACACACACATTGCATGTACAACCTTATGCACATGGGACATGCACACAGATAGACAGAGGTGCACACAAACTTGCACACACACACTCGCACACAGCCTGAACCCTCACAGTGCTCAGGAGGACCTCTGCTCCCCTCTCACAGCCATCTGTAAGCAATCTAAGCTCTTTACCCATCTCTCTTTCTCCCAGGCCTTTCCCTTCTTTCCCTTTCCTTCCCTCAATTGGTGAGTGAGCAGTTCATCCCTTGCCTCGTGCAGCACACTGACTGTCCTGTGCAGTTTCAGCACGAATGCAACACAACACACAACTTCAGAGATCTGTTGAGTTATGGCTTCGTTGTAACAGAACGTCAGCACATGTGATGGTACACATGGGTCGTTCGGTGGTGTACAGCTGCTCAGCAGTCAATCTTTGGTTAGTGGCCACTGACTCTTTTACTGAATCAGTAAAAGAGGGATACAGTCAATTGGTAATGGAAAGACAAAAATAAAAACCTAAACAGGTTTTTACTGATTTTATTTACATTTTAAAATAGTAAAAGTCGGCAGCAGAAACCATATTACTACACTAAAGTTTAAACAAGTTACTTTAAACAGGGTTTACTTTATTACATAAGTAGTTACTTTTAATTTAAGTAATAAAGAGAGAAAAACATAGCGAGGCAAGTAAAGATATCAAATTGATGAGAGAATATAATTATTTTTGGTGCTTAGTTAAATTAAAAATCACAGTCCGGACTGGAACCTGTTTTATTGTGGGAAAATGATGCTGGTGCGACGTAGTGAAGGAAAGGTGATGGGTTTCAGTGGAAGAAAAAGATCAGCTACAGAGGATGAATCTGCTCTCCACATGGTCAGTCAAAGACTCACACACATAAGAACACAAACACACATGCACACAAGAGTGCATACAGCACTGACATGTGCAGTGAGGGGTTTGACTGGACTGACGGTTTGTGTTGGAAAATAAGAAATGAGGCACAACATCCATCACTAATTAGAACATTATATTTCTTAAATAATGTATATTAGATGTTACATAAATCATTTAAAGTGTGTGTTGGTGTGTGTGTGTGTGTTGGTCCGTCCAAATATGCTCATGCTCGCTAAGGGAAGCCATCGTCTTATCATGCAGCAGCGCATCTGTGGCCGGCATACCAAAACTGACAAGTGAATGTGCTTTCTTTTCTTTGTCTTTCTCCTTCCCTCCCTCATCTGCCTGTCTCTCTGTTCCCAGTAGGTCGTCTGGTGTGAGAAGAGAAGGATCCAGAAGCTGAGACGAGAGCAGAGGGCACAGAGGGAAGGCATCTGTACGCTTGCTGACAGGAAAGAGAAAGATGGAGCAGAAAAATTAAGAAGTTCCTGAGTCAAAAAAAAAAAAAAAAGAACAGAAAAAAACAAGAAAAGAAAACGAAGCGGCGCCAAAATATTTGCACTTTCTCCTCCCTATGTTTGACATTTTATCTGTTTGTACGTGTTGTTTTTCTCCTGAAGTGACTGAAAAGGTCTAGGTAAGAATGAGAATATATTTGTAAAGAGATAACCAGCTCACCACTGGAAGAGCGAGTACGTTCATGTTACCACATTGCCCCTTGTGTTCAGTCTGCTACATTTAGTGGCTATAAAAATAAACATACATGTCCCCTGTTACAAATAGCAGCATGTAGGCAGCGGCAGCCCACTAAAGACGAGCTTACATTGAGTCAGTTCAAATGTTGCTTGATACATACAAACTCCTGAAGAAAGAACTACCAGTTCAAACGAATGTGTCATGTTGTATGTGAACATACGATATTAAGTGAACCGCATAGAATTAAACTGTGATCGCAAAGTCTAATTTATCAGCACAGAATTAGCTGTATGAATCCCCTTGCACTGCAAAAAAACATTTTAAAGGCATTAACATTTTGGCTCAAGAATCATGTGTTTGTGAACAAGGTCTGACATTTGTCACGTCTGTTTCTTGTTCATTAAATACCAGTGTTGGGGAAAGCTAGCTGTGAATAAGTAGTTACTTTACTAGCTTACTTAAAAGTACTTTCTGTGAAACCCAAAACCAATTCAAGGCCATTATGTTGTATGTAGTTTGTAGTTTTCTTGGTTATTAGCATGTTGTCTGCACAAGATGCCTTGAGGTTGTTTTTCTACTTGTTTACAGAATTTGTGCTAACATAAAACAAAATAAATATAGTAAAGAGAAAAAGCAAAAAGTAACAGATCATGGGAAAACCATCATGCCCAATCTTCCCCTCAAAACACTGCTGCAGTATATACACAGTTCTACCAGTATACTAATGCAGCATACATGTGGCAGTATGAACATATCAAAGCTGATTAAAGCTCAGTAGAGGCACTCCAAAACTAGAGACAAACAATCTTGAAATATTATTATGGCTAACATGCTTGCAAATAGTTGCCTTCTTAGAGATGTAGCCACCACAGAAGAAAATTACCATCCCAACCCAAGTCTAATATTCACTTTCCTTTTTGCTCTGATTTGGTCCCCACCAACTCCTGAGAAAAATATCTGGTTCATTAGCTGCTAAATGCTTCATTGTGTTCACTAGCTAGTTGCTAACTTTGTCGATCTGGCATTTGGTGCTAAGCTGTAAGGGTACAGTGGGTTTAATTTGCAGTCTGATGAGAGCACTGAGACTGAACTATACAGTAAAGCTATCATAAAAACAATGAACTAAAAGAGGCTGATTAAAAGAGGTTGATTAATGCAGCTTTAAGTTCAAACTACGATGATGGCCATTGGTTTACACATATCTTACACACCGTGTCACACTGTTGTCTAATTTTATGTCAAGTCATTGTGATTAGTTTTCTCACTCTACTAAGTTAATATTAATGTCTATTTTCTACACAATCTGAAAAAACAGTGAGAGAGCTTGGTATTTCCAGCACGTTTCCAGATGCTATTGAATTTTGTTTTTGAGTGCTGATCAAGAGTTCACCAGCTTCTACTGGTTATCATTACAAATGGCGACAGCATTAACAAATCACTGGTCTCCTGGTTGATTTTTCCAAAACAGATTACAGACTGAACCTAACCAGTAAATGTGAGTAAGATGTTTACATGGGCCAGTATCCCATTAATATCAGCTCATTTCAGCTGTGATATCCACGTTTCTCCTTGTTATTGTAAACAAGATGTGGCATTTATAAATGCCAGTACCTAAAATAAATATTTGAGTCTGCCCAGTATTATCAGAGAACATTTTGTGTATGAAAGCACAATCATTGTCTGTCCTCCAACAGTTGATGTCAGTGCTTCTCTGTGAAACACTCACCACCACTCACACTTGGAGCTTTGCCACCTTATGTGAGACAAATGCAGTAAGTCTTAAGATACCCCCCAGGATTTCCGATTAATAGGAACGTGACTGAGAAAAGGAGGAAAAACACTTGAGACAGACCTTTATGAACAAGTTTTGGAATGTGAAAAAAAATAAAATTTCCTCCTCACATTTGGGAACAATTGGGTTTCAAGAAAGGAGAATTGCTATTGTGGTCTGAATGCTTGTGTTATTTGTTTTGAGTTGTGTATTTCTTACCATATTCCCAAGAGTCACTGCAGTGGCTCATGAACATGAGACAAAAAAGGCTCCTATTGTAAATATGTACAATAACCTTTATTTGTTTGTTTGTTTTACTAAATTGCATTGTGGGGCATATGGGTGTTCACTTACTTCACTGTCATTCTGGCTTATTTTTAAAAAAATATATACTTTTCTGTGTTTACATCATGTCAAACGTTAGGCTATTACAGTAGCTAATTCACAACATTGAAATGCTTAGACCAGACTGTATGTTATCAGCTCAGAGCAGTGTTTATTTTATCTGTGGTGGGGTTATTTGACTTTTTCAGCTTGTGTTGTACGATTCCTGTCATCGTCACTATACATGGTCAAGAATGTACACAGTATCTAGTATCAGTATCCGTCTAATTTGAACTGGACAGTTATGCCAAGAATGGGAAAAGAAACCTGTCTGTCTTAAAGGGCTGTGCTGTCTCTCTTGAGTGCCTGTTTCAGTCCAGGTCTGAACACTAGGCTTGTGTGTGCGTCTGCTGAAGTGCTTCCAGACGCTGTAGAGCTGCAGATTACATGCAAGATCTAAAACAACCTAACAGGCTAGTAATCACCGCTAATCACGATGGGGGGACGTATAGTGAAAGAGGCTTAAAGATGACTGTCAGTCTGACAGCAACAAGCCAAGACTGTCTTGCTCCGCAGCAGCCGCTTTTCCACTGCAAAGCCCTGACTGGCTTGTCAAGACCATCCCAAGATGTTTTGACAATATTTCTTATTCATAGCTGTAGAAATTTGATCTGTTGGAAAACAAAACGCTGAGACGTGTTGTCTTTGGGTGAAATTGGACAATGTAAATTATGTGGCTTGAGGTGCAGCTGTTTGGCTCTGCGACAAAACCTAAAATGCTTGTTCACTGTAATATAGGCCTGAATTCCTGAGCTATTTGAACCTGTGTCACACACAAGACAAAATAATAGAACAGATCACCTACACCTTGGATAAGGCCCCAGAGAATGAAAGGACCACTGTACACTATTCTTCAAGCATCTACCTGTTTTGAGTCAAGTTGGCGACAGTACAAATGTTAAAGTATTTTTAAAAACTTGTTAATTCTGAAACTGGAACAATGTTCAGATGGATTTTTCTTTTGCATAACTACAGTGTTTCTCCTCTGTTCCCACTTCAATTAAACCATCATAATTACACTTGTACATATGGTACTGTAATGCTAGTAAACAACAACAAAAGCAACAATAATATGGAACTGATCCATGATACTGTTTTATACCACATCTATTCAAACTATGTTCAGTTTGGACATGTTGTGCAGTGGGAAAGCATTAACAGAAGACAAGCTCTCGAAGGGGTGGGAAAGAAGGAGTTCAATACTGACCCCTAATGGTGAAGATAGTTCACTGCAGGCTGCAAGTTCACACACACTGAACCCCAATAGCCAGGTATACACACACATACTGCGCAGCATCAGCCAAGCCAATTGAGTTTCATGAATTGACAATAAATATTTTTAAAGAAACTGTATGTGTTGTAATTTTCTTAACTCTACCGGGGTTACATTTGCCACTTTTTGATGTATAACCTTGTATAGCATGAGAAGTGACAGGAAATTGGCTGGTATCATTATTTGAACATTACAAATGATGAAAAATGGATTCTCTAGTTGCTGTATAAATAGTTGAGGTTAATTATCCCCTTGATTGAATGTCAAAACTTGACTACAAAGATGCACTCTGCTTGGCCTGTTGATTTGTGTGTGGTGTGGGACGTCCTGATTTAGTGATGGGACTTCAAAGGTGTGGACGTTGTCAGTGCATGATGGGGGGCGGAGGGCTTCGGGGTGAGGTCGCTGGTGATGGGGGTGGTTTGGAAGTGAGGGAGGAGGGGGTAGTAGTGGGGGGGTGTATCACAGATGAAATTGGAGCCAAGAGGCAGCTGCAGTACATCTGTCTTGTACTGACACATGTGGCATTTGACTTCCAGTGTGAAGTTCAAAAGAGTTTTATAATGACGCAGCTGCTTAGGGATGTATGTGCATGTGTGTGTGTGTGTTTTAGAGAGAGTGAGTGTGTGTGTGTGTGTGTGTTTTCTCCTTTGTTGAAGGTGGGGTGGAGGGTAGGTGGGCTGGCTAAGGGGGTTTCGTAGGTGAAGAGAGGCATTTTGGGTTTTGAAAGTGACGTGCGAGCGGTGCAGGTGCTGCACAATGTTGTTTAAGGAGATTTATAACTTTGGTTTTTTTTAGATGGGGTCATTGAAATGGCTTTTTTGTGCTACTCACTTACCCAATGTGAGAATAATTTGATGGTATTATTGACAGATTTTACCCTAAAAACTTTTTACCCCTTTAGAAAATAAATTTAAATATTCAGCATGTCTACATATTGAAAATCCTGCTCCACCATATTATCCTAACATTTATCAAACTGTAAGAGTTGAGTTTAGTGGTCAAACAGGCGAAACAGACAATTAAACTAGATGTTTGAAGACGTCATCTTGGGCTTTGGTGACTTTACATTTACTTAGTAAATTTTATAAACTTAACAACTAATCATTTATAATCAGCAGTTAAATTATTAATGAAAATCTGGTGAAAAGCAGTTGTAGTCTTAGTAGAGTTTAGGTACTTTTTTTTTTAATCAGTTGGTGATTTTGAAACTTTTAAAATCACCATTTCTGACAGAAGAATGAGAGTCCATGATCGTAAGTAAACAGATTAGTGAGGAATAAATACAGGGTCAACTGTTTATAAATAAACCAAAATCTAAATAATTAAACAGGGATCACATGGGATCAATCCATGTAGGGGTTCCCTGGTACAATGACCTACTATTTTACATTTCCCACATTTTGGTGGTGGTGAGTAACTTTGTATAGTTTTTTTCCTCCTGTGTGTGCATTGAAACACTTAGAAACAGATCAAACACCATTACAGGTAATTAGAGAGGACCATTAGCTTGTGTGATAGCTAAACATTAGCGGTGGGGGGATGATAGTGTATGCTGCTCACCATTTGTGCCTGATGCCCTCTGCAGCAGCACCTGCCCAGCAGCCTGAGCGGGAGGGTCAGGGGAGTTGCCTGCCAGGAGGCCAGGGCTCAGGGGTCAAAGGTCATGTTCCAGACAGGCGTATCCACATGCTGATAGAGAACTCAGCTGCGAGAACAGAGCTTGCAGGTGGACGATGCATTTTACCCCCAAACGCTAACTATTCTTTCCTTTCTTTTTTTGTGCTCGTACTTGCTCTAATGCACCAGAGGAACATCTGAGGAGCCTAGTTGTTTGTTTTAAATATAGTCGTGCAACAAAGACAGCGAGTACAACCAGAAATAAATCCCAGTTTGCTGAAATTGTAAGTGAGAATTTTATTTCTCATTTATTTTAGACCCCAGACAGATTCAGTTTTATTGTAGGTAATTAAATGCGAGTAAGAAGATAAAAGATATCTAATATTTGGAAAATATGACATCTATCAGCAGTTTGGATGAAGCTTTGCATAATTTATAGTACACAGTTAATAAAAATAGGAGACTGAAATGCGAAACTGTTTTTTAAGTATAAAGTTTCAGAGGAACTCTTTTGTTTTCTGTCCTCAACACAACTCAAGTATTTCACATATGAGTCAGTGCAGCACATTTCTTTTCTGTGGATTGAAATGATCTGCTTTTCATCCCTTCCAGACCTCAGGGGCCACTTAATATTTATTTGTACATATTTTACTTAAGTTTTATGATAAAGATTATTTTCATGCACAAATGATGTGGTTTGTGGTGAGACTGGAGAATGTTTCCTCACCCAACATTATGATTAAGTTCATCTTTCTCCTCTACACTTTTATTTATTTGGCTCGTGCATCTCGGGAGAGAAAAGCCGTTACTGCCCATTTGGATTTGGTCAGGAGGCAGGTGTGTGTGTGTGTGTGTTGGACTTTTTTCAGCTTGTGTTGTATTCCTGTCATCGGCTACCTTTATACATGGTCAAGAATGTACACAGTATCTAGTATCAGTATCCGTTTAATTTGAACTGGACAGTTATGCCAAGAATGGAAAGAAACCTGTCTGCCTTTAAAGGGCTGTGTTGTCTCTGGTGCGCCTGTTTCAGTCCAGGTCTGAACATTTGTAAAAGGTCGCTGAAGTGCTTTCCAGACGTGCCTGTAGAGCTGCAGATTATGCGATCTAAACAACTTGAACAGGCTAGTAATCACTGCTAATCACGATGTAAGACGAGGCAAAGAGGTTTAAAGATGCATTTCGTTTAGTCTGACAGCAACAAGCCAAGACTGTCTTGCTCCGGCAGCAGCTGCTTTTCCACTGCAAAGCTCTGATCATTTGTCAAGACCATCCAAGATGTTTTGACAATATTTATTCAGCTGCTGTAGAATTTGATCTGTTGGAAAACAAAAACGCTGAGACGTTAAGGTCTTTTGGGTGAAATTGACAATGTAAATTGTGGCTTGAGGCAATGTTTCACTCATGCATAAAACCTAAAATGCTTGTTCATCAATTAGGCCTGAATTCCTGAGTTTATTTTGAACCTGTGTCACACAAGACAAAATAATGAACAGATCACCCACCTTGGATAAGGCCCCAGAGAATGAAAGGACCACTGTACACATTCTTTCAAGCATCATCTGTTTTGGAGTCGTTACGGTATAGTACAAATGTTAAAGTATTTTTAAAAACTTGTTAATTGAAACTGGAACAATGTTCAGATGGATTTTCTTTGCATAAGCACCACATAGTGTTTCTCCTCTGTTCCCACTTCAATTAAATCCACTGCACTACACTTGTACATATGGTACTGTAATGCTAGTAAACAAACAAAAGCAACAATAATATGGAACTGATCCATGATACTGTTTTATACCACATCTATTCAAACTATGTTCAGTTTGACATGTTGTGCAGTGGGAAAGCATTAACAGAAGACAAGCCTCGAAGGGGTGGGAAAGAAGGTTCAATATTGACCCCAATGGTAAGAGTAGTTCACTGTAGGCTGCAAGTTCACACACACTGAACCCTCAATATTGTGGCATACATTACACATACTGCAGCATCAGCCAAGCCAATTGAGTTTCAAGGAATTGACAATAACATTTTTTAAAGAAACTGTATGTGTTGTAATTTTCTTTAACTTCATCAGTTACATTTGCCACTTTTTGGATGTAGCAACCTTGTATAGCATGAGAAGTGACAGGAAATTGGCTGGTATCATTATTTGAACATTACAAATGATGAAAATGGATTCTCTAGTTGCTGTATATAAATAGTTGGAGGTTAATTATCCCTGATTGAATGTCAAAACTTGACTACAAAGATGCACCTTGCTTACTTCTGTTGATTTGTGTGGTGGTGGGGACGCCCTGATTTATGGCGAATTTCAAAGGTGTGGACGCTTGTCGTGCATGATGCGAAGAGGCTTGGGTGAGGTCGCTGGTGATGGGGGTGGTTTGAAGTGAGGGAGAGGGGTAGTAGTGGGGGTGTATCACAGATGAAATTGAGCCAAGAGGCAGCTGCATATCTGTCTTGTACTACGTGGCATTTGACTTGCGTGAAGTTCTGCAAGAGTTTATGTCGACGCAGCTGCTTAGGGATGGGCGGCATGTGTGTGTGTGTTTTAGAGAGATATGTGTGTGTGTTTTCCTTTGTTGAAGGTGGGGTGGAGGGCAGGTGGGCTGGCCAAGGGGGTTTCGAGGTGAAGAGAGGCATTTTAATGGAAAGTGACGTATGGTGCAGCTGCACAATGTTGTTTAAGGAGATTTATAACTTGGTTTTAGAGGGGTCATTGAAATGGCTTTTTGTGCTACTCATTTACCCAATGAGAATAATTTGATGGTATTATTGATACAGATTTTACCCTAAAACTTTTTACCCCTTTAGAAAATAAATTAAATATTCAGCATGTCTACATATTGAAAAATCCTGCTCCACCATATATTATCCTAACATTTATCAAAACTGTAAGAGTTGAGTTTAGTGGTCAAACAGGCTAAAACAGACAATTAAACTAGATGTTTGAAGATCGCCATCTTGGCTTTGGTGACTTTACATTTACTTAGTAAATTTTATAAACTTAACACCAATCACTTATAATCAGCAGTTAAATTATTAACAAAATCTGGTGAAAATAGCAGTCTTAGTAGAGTTTAGGTACTTTTTTTGAATCAGTTGGTGATTTTGAAACTTTTAAAATCACCATTTCACAGAAGAATGAGAGTCCATGATCGTAAGTAAACAGATTTAGTGAGGAATAAATACAGTGGTCAACTGTTTATAACAAACCAAAAATCTAAATAATTAAACAGGACTACATGGACAATCCATGTAGGGGTTCCCTTGGTACAATGACCCATTATTTATATCACATTTTGGTGGTGGTGAGTAACTGTATAGTTTTTTTCTCCTGTGTGTGCATTGAAACACTTAGGAAACAGATCAAACACTACTACAGGTAATTAGAGAGACCATTAGCTTGTGATAGCTAAACATTAGCGGTGGGGGATGATAGTGGCGTTGCCCACCATTTGTGCCTGATGCCCCTGCAGCAGCACCTCCAGCCTGAGCGGAGGGTCAGGGGAGTTGCTCGGCCAGGAGGCCAGGGGCTCAGGGTCAAAGGTCATGTTCCAGATGGCATGATCCACATGCTGATAGAGAACTCAGCTGCTAGAACAGAGCTTATGTATGGGTGGATTTGGCGATTTTTAATTTCAAACGCTAACTATTCTTCCTTTCTTTTTTTGTGCTCGCATTTACCTAATGCACCAGGAGGAACATCTTATGAGCCTAGTTGTTTGTTTTAAATAAATATAGTCGCAACAAAGACAGCGAAAGTACAACCAGAAATAAATCCCAGTTTGTTGAAATTGTAAGTGAGAATTTTATTTCATTTATTTTAGACCCCAGACAGATTCAGTTTTATTGTAGGTAATTAAATGCTAGTAAGAAGATAAAAGATATCTAATATTTGAAAATATGACATCTATCAGCAGTTTGATGAAGCTTGCATAATTTATAGTAATACAGTTAATAAAAATAGAGACTGAAATGCGAAACTGTTTTTACATAAAGCTCTTAGAGGAACTCTTGTTTTCTGTCCTCAACACAACTCAAGTATTTCATATATGAGTCAGTGCAGCACATTTCTTTTCTGTGATTGAACGATCTGCTTTTTCATCCCTTCCAGACCCTTAGGGGCCACTTTAATATTTATTTGTACATATTTTTACTTAAGCTCTTTATGATAAGACATTTCATGCACAAAATGATGTGGTTTGTAGAGACGGAGAATGTTTCCTCACCCAACATTATGATTAAAGTTCATCTTTTCCTCTACACTTTTATTTATTTGGCTCAGGCATCTCGGGAGAGAAAAGTCATATCGCCCATTTGGATTTGGTCAGGAGGCAGGTGTGTGTGTGTGTGTGTGTGTGTGAGTGTGTGTGTGTGTGTGTGTATCTAACATCATGATTTCATTTTGCAGAGTCACTTATAACCTGCATTTTACTCATGGATATGTCTCAGGTGCACACATACAACCTTTACATAGAGATGCATGAGCACATTCAAGCATATGCACACACACACGCACACACACGCACACACACACACAGAGTCATTTGATAAGACTGGATTGGATTAAACTTCACTGATCCATGTGAAGAAGTGAACAAAGAAACGCAGGATGTGCCAGTAAGGCTTTGCAATTCATCAACTAAAACTAAAGCATGAAAACCGTAAAACTGAAGTAATGAGATTTAAGATTTTAAGTACTGTATGACTTCATCGATGGGAAATTTAGGAGAAGTATATATCACCTACATTTGATGTACAGATACACTAGTTGAACAAATATTCAGTGACCAAACAAACACAAAACAGGCCCATCTGCACACAAACACATGCATAAACAAGCAATGACCATATATTTTATCTGGACTTGGGAAAGCGATACATCTGTAGCTTCTATATATGCAGACAGTGCTGATGTTGGGCCGTTAATGGGATCATTGTCACAGGAGGAGGGGAAGGAGGTGTACACATACACACACACACACATATATATATACTTCCTGGTACAGTCTGTTAAATCCTTGAGGCTCTAAATTGTCACAGCATTGTGTGATGGGTGTTGTCTTTTAAGACAGTCCTTGAAAGCACCACACAGTAGCTCTGTCAGCAAACATCCTGACCCACAATGTACAATTAATTATGCTGCTGTTGACATTTATCTGTGTAGGTGTGATTTATGTTTCTCTAAAAACGAGTCACATACATTACATTATACAACAAGTTGGCTCACCTGGAAAAACAGTTGAGGAATCTATTTTACCTTATTAGACTGGAAGTATGTTTCTTTAATGCTCTAAACAGGCACATGAATTTAATTCATTAACCTCTTTTAAACTCAGTAGTGGCAATAAGACAAACAAAAAAACTGCATTTCCATATTCCATCATTAGTTGAAAGGCTTTGCACTCTTGTATAGGTTTGGGAAAAAAGATTTTTAATACAATTATCTCACCATTAGTTGAATAAAATAAGAAATGCATGGTCTGATCTTAAAACGTTTTTTCTCAGTTCCTAGAAAGACATTTGGAGAGGCGGGGCCACCAGACACGCTTGAATTTTTCATTTTAGTGAGCATCATCACAGCACACAGACAAAGTTACCCTCAATTCCACACACACACTCAGCTAAAGCACGTGGCTATGTTATTGCCAAAATGCCTATTCAGAGCTCCAGCAATGGAAGTGAGTTCCAATTTAGCCATGGCCTGGGAACAGTTGTGTTGTTTAAAACAGAGTTCATTTAATTTTTGGATGCGGCTGGTAAACTGATCCACAGTCAGTGAGAACTCAGGATGTTGATCAGCTGGTCCATGAGAACCAGAGGAGGCCCGAGGCTGCCATTCTGTCAGGCCTGCCCCAAATTCACCAGCTGGGTGTGACTTCATCACTGGACTCACTGGTCCACAGAGTGTGTGTGTGCGTGTGTGTGTGTGTGTGTGTGTGTGTGCAATTTCCAGTGGTGTTTGCATGTTCAGTTAGGAAAATTTACACAGTCATATCTGAAACTCTGGGATGAAGACAGGATCAATGTGTTACACTCGGGAGTAGTGGTGAGAACTTGATGAAGTATATATAGACATGGATGTTAATATATAACAGTCAGTAAAGGTCTTACTTTATGTTACCACCAGGATTTTACTAAAGCTGTGATGGTTTCAATTATCTTAGTCTTAGAAACTTGGTAGAAAAACCTGCTGACATCCTGTTTATCTACAGAGTTCAATTATATTTTTTATATGACCTTAATTTTAAATCTGTGATTTAACTGTACACTATTGCTGTTAATGTCAAAGTTTGAAAGTTACATGCAATCTCTTATGAGCAGTTACTTTCCTCACTGGATTTCTTTCTTTTTCACCTTTTTGATTTACATTTTGGACAAGACGAGCGGTCTGCTTTACTCCACAGCACAGGTAAGTTCACATCTGTACATAAGTACATCATACTGATTGATCTGATTTCTATATGCATGGTGTTTTGGGATATATTTTCTCAAAAGCAAAGGAAAACCTAAAACACACTGCGAGTCTGTGAAGCACACAGGACATCTCTCTGCCTGGATTTAAGAAGCTAATTTGATGCAATGCTGCTGGGAAGCTGGATTTTTAAAAATGATAACTGAAAATGAAGCTGAGGAAAGAAATCTGTATTTGTGTATAAAAAAAATGACAAAAATCTAATTCTGACATCATTTGGGTTTTTCACAGCAGAGGAAGTCAGAAGAAAATAAATGCACCTACATCTTGAGGGAGTGATACCCGGTCTCACCCAAACACATGGCGCCTCAGGAGGTTTGTTTTGTTTGTTTTACCCTTTTTTTCTATAAATGAACACAGTCTGACAGAGGGAGCACTGACACTCCCTTGTGGTAATTAAAATTCTGGACATCTTGCCAGTGTGTGAAAATACTGTGGTTCCTGCCACCTTTGACCTTTACAAATAGTCACAGGGTTGCTTATGTTGGAAGAACCATGGGGGGTCAGTGAGGTTACGCAGATTATGAACCACATCTTATTTGAATCTCTTTGATATAAATAAGAATTACTTACCTGAGGCATTTCAATGTTAGTTGAAAGAGTTAACTCATTACCACTGAAGGTTAAAGGTTAAAAAGGAAGAAATAAATGTCACTCACCCCAACACAGAGCCATCTGACAACCACACTCCTGACCTCCATCCTGGCGGCGGTGCTGGGCTCCCTGCAGATTGGCTACCACACCGGCAATGTCAATGCTCCAGCCAAGGTGAGCAGGGCACACAGAGCTAAAAGGGACATATGACAATATTTACATTATGTTGGTGGATACTGATGACAATATTTAGTGTCAAAGTTCATCATATCTCTGTACATTAAGATCCATCCAGAAAACAAATTCATGATAAGCCATGAGCTGTCGAGGCAGTGTCACAGACGAATCGTCTTTAAATATTAAGTTAAAAAAAACTGCAACATAGAGCCATCATCATATAGACAGTCCAAAGCCCAGTCTTGCTGATATTCAGTAACAGGCCAGTGTCAGCCCAAGATACCATTCATGCAGAGGGGAATGCTGAAAAACCTGCCGATGGCCAAACAAATATCTCACAGCCTCAATAAAACACTGAATAAACTTTACAATCCGCTGAAACTCCCCGGCTCAGCTCCAGGACTGGCTCCCCTGGGCTGGAAGGGTTTTGATTTTTCACAGGCTGTCTGGACTAAACTTTTGCTAGTGAGGCTGATTTTTATTTATTTTTATTTGAATTCAACCTTTAAAAAACATCAGATTTTCGACATTTCTCACAGCACTTTAATAGGCCCCAAAACATTCTGTTGAGTGGAGCAAAGAGGTTTTTCATTCTAGGGGAATTAAATGGCTGTTTAAAAAAAAAAAAGTGATTTAGATTTTTGAATACAATCTAGATTACTTGTTTAGCTTCCCATTGAGAACAATGAAATAAAACACAGAACAACTTTCTAGTAGACTTAAGGTGAATTTCGCAGTGATGCAGATTGCCTTTCTTTCCAATTGTTGTTTAGATCATCGAAGAGTTCTTCAATCACACCTGGAGAGCCAGACACAACCAGTCGATGCCAGATCACAGTCTGACTCTGCTGTGGTCCCTCTCTGTCAGCATTAAGGACTTTGGAGCCTTGCTTGGTTCACTGGGAGTCAAATATGTGGCAGATTCTTACGGAAGGTAAGAAAGACAGAAAAAATGTATTCTTCCTATCATTTCCATCCTATTTTTATTTATTTATCTATTTTGGTCTCCAGGCGTAACTCCATCCTAATAGTGAACTGTCTATCTGTGGTGGGAGCATGTCTTATGTCTGCATCCAAAGCCAGCGAGTCATTTGAAGTTCTCATCCTGGGACGGTTGGTGTTTGGTCTGTTCTGTGGCCTGGTGATGAGTCTTAATCCACTGTACATCCAGGAAGTGTCCCCCACCAACTTGAGAGGGGCCTTTGCTACACTCAACCAGGTGTCCTTTGCTTCGGGCATCCTGGTAGGAATGGTGAGGACTGAAAACCTTGTGGTCACTGATCATCTCTCTCTGACTCATGTTGTTCATGTTGCTAGCAGACCAGATTAAGACTGTGACATCTCTCAGAATTTAATCTTCTCCAGCCAAATATTCCTACAGGTAAACATCTGGAATCTAAGCTGTCAAACAATCCTGCATTTGTTTGTTGCAGGTGGCTGGTCTAGAGACAGTTCTGGGTACAGAGCATTACTGGGCCATGATGCTGTCCCTGTCTCTTATCCCGGCCCTGATGCAGTACCTGGTTCTGCCTTTCTGCCCTGAGAGCCCTCGTTACCTGCTCATCAACCGGGGAGAGGAGAGCAAGGCAGAGGCTGGTGGGTACTGCTGTAAAACTGCACTTTTTACATCTCTGGTCACATCATTTTAGTTTAATCATTTCATCATCATCATACCATAGATTATAGATATTGTCAGGGACAGCCTGAAGAAGCTTTAAGATTCATGGCTGATTTCCAGGAATCAAAACATGAAAATGCTTTTAAAGTATCTCAGCTTTGCAGATACACTACAACAGCTCCGTTTTAGAAGGTGTTGTTTTCACCCCGCAGCGCTGCTGAGGCTGAGAGGCAGAACAGAGAAGGTGTTTGCGGAGCTGGAAGAGATGAAGGAAGAGGCCGGCCACACTCAGGCAGGTGTCACCATCCACCATTTTTTCAAGAAGCGCAGCTACAAGCAGCCGATCATCATCGTCCTCATCGTCAACTTGGGCAGCCAGCTGTCCGGATTCAATGCAGTGAGTCGTATGAAATGAATTTGTTTGTGAAAAGTTTCACAGAAGATACAACTGGTAAAAGGCTAAGACTTTAAAATCTGGAGAAAAAAATTAAATTAACCAGTAATGTTGCGGTCTTTGCAAGCATATAACAAATATTCTCAGAATGAAGGTCAGTTTTTTGAATGGCTTGTTCACTCTATCATGAATATTCAGCTGCAGCTCTGTGGTCTTTGTTCAATAAATTATTCAACCTCAGCACTTTATCCCCAGCTTCAAAGCAGATTCTGGGGCATTGTGTCAATGCATTAGTTCCATTTCTAAAACACAAAGATGTCCCAGTAACTCACTAAACTAAACTAAAATACATATCTGCTCTTTTCTTCCAGATCATCAATTATTCCACCAAAATGTTCCAGGCCAAGTTTGACCAGGCCAAATACCTGACACTGGGCGTGGGGGCTGTCAATGTGACCTTCACTTTGGTCGCAGTAAGTACAAAATCCAGTGGTGAGCCTTTACATTACAGCCCCACATTCATTTTATATGATTATTAAAGTGCAACAATATGATTTCTATCATTATTATATGGTGTACTCAACATAAACTCAAGTCTGATTAATAAATGTTGAGTCTACTTAAAATCTAAGTTTGCCATGAACTGCACCAAACTCCTGGACTAAAGATAAAGTGTTGTCATCATTTCCTCGTGAATGGTTTCACAGCTTGAACCACAACAGGATAGTGTTGCATTTTAATTCAAAAAGTGGGATGAAAAATGTGAGCAGTGTCACGGCCGTGTTGTTCTTTCCTCTCCAGTTCTTCCTGATGGAAAGGGCAGGGAGGAGGAGATTGCTCCTGACTGGTTTCATCTCTATAGCAGTGTGCAACTTACTCATGACCATAGTTGATTCTGTCCTGGTAAGATCATTTCATTCAATTTGTTACTTTCATTTGTGTAGGAAAAGCTCTATTTTAATACTGGATTTGCACAATGTCTAACTTTTGACATTCATGACATTCACTTCCATCCAATTCCAGCAGTTAAAAGGGTAAAATTACAACAAACTGGTACCTTTTTGAGAATGGCTTGAAAATTAACTCCCTGGTATCTGAACTAAAACATAAAAACAATGATTTGATTTAAATTAAAAAACAATGATATGTCTGTGATAATACCAGACTAATTTTCCTCCGACACATTTACATATTTACAATGACGGACCTACAATCATCCTTCTAAGAGTAACTTGTCTATCCACCATGCAGCACCTGGTCCCAGAGCTGCGGAGCCTGCAGGTCCTGCTGGTTTTCTGCCTGATTTCAGCCTACGAGCTGGGCCCTGGACCCATCTCCTGGTTCATCGCAGCTGAGCTGTTTGACCAGCCGGGCAGACCCATCGCCATGGCCTTCACCAGCATGCTCAACTGGGGAGGGAAGTTTGTTCTGGCACTCCTCTTTCCTCCATTACTGGTGGGTTTACACTGTTGGCCTGCACACTGTGTGACAGAGTTAAACTCCAGGGGGAAACTTCAGAGGTGGATTTTCTTGTTTTTTCTTGCCAGTTTGCTTACACCTTAGAGACATGGCTGCTGAATTAAGACTATAAATCTGTTCAATCTGTTATATACATATGTACTGCCTGTAAAAAACGACATAAATCTGTTGAATGTTAAACATATATAAATCTATTGCTAAATCCTTTAAAATCTGGTTTAAATAGTAGCAATTAAATTAACTATTAACAAGGGAAACATCTGTTTGAACAGCAGAGATGGCAGCCAACCTGAAACTAAAACCAAGGAACCAAATTAAACAACTTTGTGTTTTTCTTCGTTCTTGTTTTAAAGTTCTTCTTTCTCTTCATCATCTTCCTCTTACCCTTCATTCCGTGAATACTGAGTCTGTGTCAATTAACATTGTGTATTTATGCTGCAATTTGGGCCAAAATTCTTTTGAAAAAGATTTTGATCTCGAGAGACCACAAAGGTCAAATATCCTGATAAAAAAATCCTCTGTCTCTCCCACACACAGAAAATCTGTGGTGCATATGTCTACCTCCTCTTCATGACCGTGGCTCTGCTCGCCTTCACCTTCACCTGGCTTCGCCTCCCCGAGACAAAAGGTCGCACATTCGATGACATTGCAGAGGAGTTCAGAGGAGCAGAAGGCATTCCTTTGCACAATAAGACCGGATTCAACACTTTCTCCTGATGGATGTTTTAACCCTTACTAAATCTGGTCATGGTTGTACTGTTAAAGGGAGGGCTGTGTGTGTCATGATGAAGCTGACATGACCTCAGTTAATCTGGTTTTCCAACATTATTATGATTATTAGATTTAAAGTGTATAATGATTGATATTTATACTGTATGTTTTGAGGCATTTTGTAACTATTCTATTGTTATTTTGTAAAGCAAAGGGACCTTTTCAGGGGCAGACAGCGGACACTTTCCAAAAGTTAAACAGTGAAAAGATGCCTGCAACACTGAGGGGCTCCCAGTAATTTTCTTCGTTTAGTTTATGAGAACCAAAATTGGATTTGTTCTCTCCCTATCAACATTTGCAATGGTTTATTTGACAGCTGGATTTGTTTTTAACACAAATAGCGTTATGACGCACAGACCGCAACATCATGGAAAATTTTCCTGTGTCACCATTTTCATCTGAAATCCTGAGGATACTTATTTGTTTCACAGGGATCGGCTGAAAAAAGTTGTTCCAGAAACACTAGTTTGTGTCACTTCCACATTATATCACTGTCATTTCTGTAAATAAATATCCTGTTAAGTCACTTGGGTCAAAATATTCACTGACCTTTTAAAAATGATTCTTATTAATGTTTTTGTGATTGATCTTTACAGTGAGCTAATGAGATTATCATGCATAAGATATTGAATGCCACAGTATCTAAGCATGATTACATTAAATAAATGTACTAGTTGAATGTCAGGTGAAGCCAGCTGTTCCTGATCACCCCTCAAACCAGTCTCACCAATGAACAATTTGGGTTTCCAGCTGCACAGACACAGCAGCCTTCCTATTCATTATCAGCCTGTGAAATCTCACATATCTCTGAACTGTGTACACTTGTAAGATGTCTGTGAAAACCAACCGCAGCTGTGTGAATAAATATTACATCCAATATGATCTACAGTGACTTGCAGAAACCGCAGAGGGAGAGCAGCCAGGAGATCAGAGGATGGGTTTGGGTTTTAAAACACCAGGGGGCAGAATTAAATTTAAATGTGAGTTACTGTACTTGTTCATTCAAAGCCAGCTTCTAACAGCTCATGACCTACAGTCTGTGTCTGAACTCAGTCAGATTTAGATTCAGAGGGATTGTTTGACATTTGTCATTTTGGATTTCTGCCTCTTTACAAAACTATGCAAACACTGCCATCTACTGGAGCAAACAAGAGCTGTACATCAAACTACATTTAAATTCTGTTTTGCAGCTAGGACATTTTTGGAGATTTAACATCAGCATCTAAGATCCCTCGCAACAAATTTAGTTACCAATGTTGAAGCAGAAATAGCGGCAGTGCTTTCACTTGAGTCACAAACACAGCTCTGTAAATCTGCTACACTCTGTGAGTCACCTTCAGTGACCTGCACGGCAGTCAGACAGAAAGAGGAAACTGATTTCAAGGTGCCATACGTGGATGCTGTTTAGCTGTTTGTTGAGCTGCCTGGTAAGTTACAACCAGCAGCTGTTCATCTCGAGGGAAGACAGTAAATTTATGACAGTGAATGTGAACAGTATGTCGCAGTGAAAATGAGGGCAGTGCTGGCAGTTAACTCAGCTCAAGAAAGATCTGATGTCTTTTTATTAGATAAGTGATCCCAAAGCTCTTGCTCACATTCATACCATCTCTGAATACTGCTCCATGTTATAAAATGCAACTAAATGGCAAAACCTCATTTGTTTGGAGAATCTCAGTCCAACATAAATAAAGAGTACGGTCTAGACCTGCTCTATATGTACAGTGCCTCGAGATAACTTCTGTTGTGAATTGGCGCTATATAAATAAAATTGACTTGACTTGACAACCATTTTCATATATTTGTAATCTATCGTTGCACGGCCATTCTTATCTAGCCATGTTGTACTTTATTATTAAAGCTGCCTTCATATGAGCAAAGGTTGTGTTTCTTTAACATTCCATCTATTCTTAACTACATGTCACAGACAAACAGCTTGTCCATGTTACTGATTGGAATTATAGTTTATGCAGATGGAGGTGACGGACTGTAGGGGGACCCCAAGCACCACCTACTACACTCCACATCACCTTAGATATAGAAGTGACACTCCCACCTGCAGCTCTTCATATCACTGTAACTATATGAGACTCAGTTTCAGTCACAACATGGACATAATCATCACTAAACAAGGACTCCTCAGACTGTCAGTCTTTTTGCTGTGGACTTCAGGTAATTAACAATAAAATCAACTGTGGACTCTGGTTTATAAATACAAGTTTGAATGAAATGATTTTTGTCATGACTGCTGAATATAAAGGTTTGCATGTGGTGACCTCTACTGTTGAACACACAGGTCTAACTGATGGAAGTGATGTTAATCAGATCCCGACACTGTGGATAAAACAGGGTGAAAATGCAACAATACACTGCAGCCAAACCAAGGGTGCAGGCTACATCCAGATGTACTGGTACAGACAGCTGCCTGGAGAAACTATGAAACAAATTGTGTACACAATATCCTCCAGTAAGAATGATCACGACTTTGGAGATTTCAGCAAAGAGAAATTTTCAGCCACTAAACCTGATGCTGAGACTGGGACATTCACAGTGAAGAATGTGGAGCCCGGCGATAAAGGCTTGTATTTCTGTGCTGTAAGTGAACACAGTGATACAGACACATGTGAAAGCTGAACAAAAACCCCAGCGTACTACTGTTTGCAAAACTATTAACTTCATGTACTGTAGGGGGACCTCGAGTACCACAGATTCTCACAGTTACACTTTGATCACACACACCACATAATAAATGATACTCCACCTGCAGCTCTTCATATCTCTGTAACTACACTGACATTTATGTGTGTGACTCTGACGTTCTGAACATGGACATTATCAAACATGGTCTCGTCAGCTTTTTTCCATTTCTGCTCTGGAACAAAGGTAAAGTTTTCTCAGCCACCAAACTTGATGATGAGACTGGGACATTCACAGTGAAGAACGTGGATCCAGAAGATAAAGGATTGTATTTCTGTGCTGTGATTCAGCTCCACAGTGGCACAGTTAACTGGCAAGACAACATTCTTCACACCAGCAGGGGGAAACAAACCTCAACAAATGAAGTGAGGCTAACAACCTACATGTCCATTGACTACAGTATCAAGATAACACTGCTGATAAAGTTAAAGCTGTGTCTCTCTGACACCTCCTCTTCTCATTACTCTGTAACAGTGATGAGCTCTGGTCCACTGAATCAACACGGCCTGAAAGGAAAGCTGATGGTGGAGTCTACCATCTGAACTTCTCAAACATGATCTTCATGGTGTTTATATTTTGTTTTCTTCATTTACCAGGCAATAAAGGTGAGTAGAATAACAAGAAAACTCAGAGTGAGTCAATGCAAAGTTCATGATTTCTGTATTTAAAATCTCATCTGTTTTTTTTTCCACAGGTGCCTCTGACACCAAACGTGTCGACCAGACACCTCCTTACATCATTAAGAAAATTGGTGAATCTGTTGACAGTGAGATCAAATGTTCACACAGCATAACAAATCATGATGTGATTCTCTGGTACAAACAAGACAAACATGGTTTAAAGCTTCTGGGATACCTAAATCTGGACAACCCAAATCCTGAGGACGATGTGAAAGGAAAAATCAGCTTCGATGGAGATGGCAGAAAACAATCAAGTCTCACAATTTCCAATCTTCTGTCAAATGATGGTGGTGTGTATTTCTGTGCTGCCAGATACCACAGTAATGCAGACTCCACTCAAGTCAATACAAAAACCCTCAAGTCAATAGATGATCAGGCTCCTGAACACCTGCAGCCTCCATCTGAACCAAGACTTTGAAGATGTTATCTTCTGTTCTGACAATTTTCTGACCTCCTCTGACACTACACTATCTGTGAAATAAAGTTTGTTTTTGCAGTGGACTGAGTCATCATTGGGCTATAAAATTGTGAAAAATGTGTGTCATAAGTTCCCAGAGTCTAAGGATGTCTTCAATGTCTCATTTCATCTAAAGAAACAGATTACTGTCACAGAGGACTAAAACAAATATTCACATTTGTGAAACTGAAAGTGGTGTGTTTTGCTGCATTTGTTTGAAATGATCAAAGTAGTTGCAAATTAATTTCCTGTCAATCAAATAAGTGATGTATGGACTAATTGCTGCACATCTGATAATAAAGCTGTGTGAACTAACAAGAGTCTCAGACTTGACATTGTCTTCCCAGTGCAGTCTGTTTCAGGTGTAACTAGTGACTGAGAAAAAATCCCTGTGAAGAAATTCATGTGATCTGACTTGATCACATTTTATAATTTTTCCTTATAAAGTACAGGATGATCGTTCATCTGCTGTTCTGAGAAGGTCTTTAAATGCGTATATCACAAAGCACAATGTAGCATCAAATCTGCCTTCCTCAGCTCGTCATTGTTACTCATCTAAAGTACAAGTATTCTACCAGAGAGTATTGTCCTGTAGGGGGACCTCCTTTACCAGTTTTACTGCACTTCAAATGTCTGTGTAGATTTGTATGAGGCAGCTCACAGGATCACTTCACACAATGCAATGACACTCCCACCTGCAGCTCTTCATATCACTGTAACTATATGAGACTCATTCAGTCAGAACATGGATATCATCATCACTAAACAAGGACTCCTCAGACTGTCAGTCTTTTTGCTGTGGACTTCAGGTAATTAACAATCAAATCAACTGTGGGCTCTGGTTTACATTTCAAGATTTTGGTGGTAATATCAGAGAGTATTATATGAATTTAAAAAAAATCTGCTGCTGTAATATTTACTGTTGTACACACAGGTTTTATTGCTGGGAGTGATGTCACCCAGACACCCATACTGTGGATAAAACAGGGTGAAAATGCAGCAATGAACTGCAGCCACACCAAGGGTGATTTATACTCCCAGATGTACTGGTACAGACAGCTGCCTGGAGAAACAATGAAACTAATTGTGTTCATAACAACAGCCAAAAACGACTTTGGAGATTTCAGCAAAGACAAATTCTCAGCCACTAAACCTGATGCTAAGAGTGGAACATTCACAGTGAAGAATTTGGTGCCAGAGGATACAGGCTTGTATTTCTGTGCTGTAAGTGAACACAGTGATACAGACACATGTGAGAGCTGAACAAAAACCCCAGTGCATAGTTCCCATGACAGTCACCAAAACTAATTATCTCATGTACAGTAGGGGGACCTCAAGTACCACACATTCTCACAGTTACACTTTGATCACACACCACACAATATGTGATATTCTTACCTGCAGCTCTTCATATCTGATACAGCAGCTAACAGGATCAGTGAACGTTACACAAGATTTTGACACACCCACCTGCAGCCCTTCATATATCTGTGACTACACTGACATTTGAGGCTCTAACCCAACTTCAGAAGATGGATATTATCAATCCTGAGCTCATCTTGCTAATTAAGCTGGACAACAGGTAAAGTGGGGGAAAACATCTCACTGTATTACTGCAACTAATATTATTTCAGAGATGACAGCGAGATGACAATTTAAAAAGTGGTCAAAATTTCATGTAGTGACAACTTTACAATGTTACACTGGAGTCTAACTGATGGAGGTGATGTCTTAGCCCTCAATATGGAAGGAAAAGGGTGACAATGCAACCACTGATAATGCAAATACAATGTGCACTCCAGAACAGATGCCAGGAGAAAGAGTGAAACTAATTGTGCGGCAGAACTTGGCAAAGAAGATCATGACTTTGATTACAGCACAGAAATTTTCCAAGCTACCAAACTGATGCTCACAGTGGGACTCACGGTAGAAGTCTAGTGCGGAGGACAAAACTTGTATTTCTGTACTTTATGTGTCAAGGTTACAGTGGCACAGCACATTGCAATACTGCTCAAAAACCCTGTGTGGCTTCTGTAATCCTGTCTTGGATGTTAACATGCGTTACAACACTGCAAACAGTTGGTGAAATCTTTTTCAAGCATCATAACAAATTATTCTTTTACCAATTGCCAACACTAGGACATCTGGGCTAGCTGTTATTATTCATGACAAAGAGCATGTTGCACCCTCCACGAATATGATTTTATATTCATTGTCAGGTGCCTGATTAACAAAAAGTAGAAACAATGCCTAAAAGAAAATGGATAAATAATGCCAAAGAGAGATCTAAATGTGTCTGTGTAACATATATCAGTAAAGGACATCACTGAAGGACTCCCACAAACTGCCGCACTGAACTGAAGTGTGCCAGAAGCAGAAGTTTTTATATTTCTATGGGAAAAAAAAAAACTTTCCCTCTGAAAGCACAGACTGTATTTTTCTACACCTACTGAGAGACAAACTTCTGCGAAGATAGAATGAGTTTTAACAACTTGTGCACTCCCTAAGATAAGAGTGTCACAGTGCTCTGAAGTGAAGCTGTGATGTAGATGTCCTTCCTCCTATTTTGTTATCTGTAACAGTGATGTGCTCTCATCCACAGGAGCTGACCTGAAAGGAACAGAAGGCTGGTAATAGAGTCTCTCTAAATGTGTTTAGCATGATCTCATGGTCTTCATATTTTTGTTTCCTTCATCTTGCAGAGAATGAGGGTAGTGTGCAGACGAGAAGAGATGCTGTGCTGAATGTAATTTCAGTATTTAAATCCTCATCCAATTTTTTGTTTCTTTCCGGGTGCCTCCTGACACAAGCGTGTTATTGAACACCTCCACGCCGATAAGAGGCTGGTGAATCTGTTGTGGTGGATCAGTGCACAACATAAAAATTATGATCGAATTCTCTGGTACAAACAAGATGAACACCAAAGCCTTCAGAGTATCTGGGATATCTAGAAATCCTGAACAACCCATTTCCTGAGCATGACGTGAAAGGAAAAATCAGCTTTGATGGAATGGCAGCAAACAGTCAGACCTCACTATTTAATCTTTCATCCGGCAGTGGTGTGTGTTTCTGTATATGATTAGCACAGTGCTGCGAATTCCTCAAGTCAGGACAAAAACCCTCAAGTCAATACCAAAGTCGAATAAGACAAGATGATCTCCTGAACACCTGCAACCTCCATCTGAACCAGACTTTGAAGATATTATCTTGTTTTGTGTTTTTGACCTGTCTGAGGTCATGATGTAGGCCACAGTTCAACAATATGTAGTCATAATAATTCTTGGATGTACAGATCATACTGTTTAAGACTGATAAAAGCGAACACTCAATATCCTCTGCTTCCTACAGTCTGTTTGAATCCCTTCTGATACAGGAAACATGTGAAGACTCTCTCTTTTGCTCATTCTAGTGCTGTCTAGTCTCTCCTGAAAGTACCTTCTATCTTCTATTTTAGATCATACAAATACATCGATAATAAAATCTGTCTCTCAGCCCTTGTCAGTGTTACTGACCTGAGTTACAAGTGTTGTTTAGGGTAGTAATGAACTGTAGGGGACCTACAGTATGATTATATACACTGACAGAGTATTAAAATTTTGAATACGGTGTACTCCTTTCCAACTCATGTCTCTGTAACCTATGAGACTCAGAGTAGTTTTCTATCTTAACAGAACATGGATATCATCATCACTAAACAAAGCCTCCTCATACTGTCAGTCTTTCTTCTATGGACTACAGGTAATTAGTAAAAAAAAATTAACTATTTAATATTACAAGTTTACATTAGATTACTATACTATTTCATGTTTTCATTATGGTATTAGTTCTTTTATTGCAAATGTTTCTTGGATAACAATAAGAATCAAAGAATGTTTTCAAAAGGTGGTAGCTTTAATTGACAGCCTTTTAAGGTCTAATTGATGGGAGTGATGTCAACCAGACACCCATACTGTGGATAAAACAGAGTGACAATGCAACAATACACTGCAGCCACTCCAAGGGTGTTAACTACAACCAGATGTACTGGTACAGACAGCTGCCTGGAGAAACAATGGAGCTAATTGTGTTTCTAGCAACAACATTAAAAAACGACTTTGGAGATTTCAGCAAAGACAAATTTTCAGCCACTAAGCCTGATGTTGAGACTGGGACATTCACAGTGAAGAATCTGGTGCCAGAGGATAAAGGATTGTATTTCTGTGCTGTGAGTCAACACAGTGATACAGACACATGTGAGAGCTGAACAAAAACCCCAGTGCATTGTTTGAACAACTGTTACCAAATATCTCATGTACTGTAGGGGGACCTCAGGTACCACAAACACTCCAAGTTACATTCTGGTTCACCATGAGGCTAGACATCACACCACGTCACACCCTGCAGTGACACTCCCACCCACAACTCTGTATATTTCTGTAACTACACTGACAGTGATGCATGAGACTGTGACTTTGATAACATGGATGTGATAAAACATGGTTGCTTCAGCTTTTTGATATTTCTGCTTTGGATGAAAGGTGAATTACAGTAAGAAATTGCTGCTTTACAGAGTTAACCTTTTATTTTAAGGATGAGAGCAGAGGGTGACATTGGTTTTTAAAGTGGTTGCACAGATTTTCACTATTAATCTAATTGTTATACAGGTCTTATTGATGGGAGTGATGTCACCCAGACACCCATACTGTGGAGAAAACAGGGTGACAATGCAACAATACAATGCAGCCACACCAAGAGTGTTGACTACAAACCAGATGTACTGGTACAGACAGCTGCCTGGAGAAACAATGAAACTAATTGTGTTCACAACAACAGCCAAAAACGACTTTGGAGATTTCAGCAAAGACAAATTTTCAGCCACTAAGCCTGATGTTGAGACTGGGACATTCACAGTGAAGAATCTGGTGCCAGAGGATAAAGGCTTGTATTTCTGTGCTGTAAGTGAACACAGTAATACAGACACATGTGAGAGCTGAACAAAAACCCCAGTGCACTGTTTGAACAACTGTTAATAAAACCTTTAACCTCCTGAACAGTAGGGGGACCTCGAGTATAATCACAGAGCATTTTCCAGCAGTGACACTCCCATCTGCAACCCTTCATCTCTCTGTTATAACATCACTCCTCCCATCACAGACTGACAGTGACTCTGGTCTCTAAGTTCATTTTGCTCAGAACACAATAATGATCTCAGCTGGTCTGATCAAACTCTCTGCAGCTCTGCTCTGTGTAGTAGGTACTGTACATTATGATGCTGATGACTGAGAGATCTCTTTGACCATCTTGCCTTGAACTGATAAATTCATTGTATTGATTTAATTATAGATCATTCTGTCTGTATAACAAAGCAGAGTCACTGGTGGTTAGCGTTGTTGTTCTTTTTTCACCCTTGCAGGTCTAGGTGATGGGAGTGATGTCACCCAAACCCCTCTGTTGTGGAAGAACGAGGGTCAGTCTGCTACAATAGACTGCAGTCGCAACTAAGGATGCTACTTTTTTCCAAATGTACTGGTACAGACAGCTGCCTGGGGAGATGATGAAGCAAATTGTTTTCACAACTACAACTCCACCACATAAATATAGAGAGTGGCTTTGAGTGAGGGACAAATTTCCAGCAGAGCAGCTCAGACTGGATCTTTGACTGTGGAGAAGCTGCTGCATAATGACAGTGCCAGGTGTATTTCTGTGCTGTGAGTAAACACAGTGATACAGGTGACTTAGACAGCTATTACAAATGCAACTGTCGGTGTCACAGTGAATAGAAGATAAGGGTCTCTTTGATGGAGCTCTAGACTGAGAATTTTTAGTTGCCATTTTGGTTGTCATTCAGAATCACTTTTAATGTGTGTTTTTGAGTGTTGCAATATATGGTTCAAAAATGTCCTTTTACAGCAGTGATAATTCTACAATAAACATGATGAATGACGGGCAATAAATACAGAAATTGTAACATCATATGTACTCTGACACAGTTACAGAGTTACTGTTTGATTTTGTTATATTGTTAATTATTTTCCTGTTGTTTTTATACAGGATAAATTCTATTTTCATCCATAGTTTAATTCCATTAACATTTTCCTTCCTAATTTTGGCAGTAAAGTGAGAGTGCTGTAAAAGCTCAATGTTATTTAAGCATGAAAGTTAATTCTTGACCATGGAAACAGTGGTTTGACAAAACAACCTGAACTAAATTTGAAGCACTGACAACATTCTCATAAAATCAAACGACTAAAAAAATTCACTGCTTCTTCCATTAAAACTCAACTGTGAAACTGAGACTCCGCAGTGACAAACAAATGTATTATACTCCTCTGTGTTGTTATACCAGGGTTTCAGGGGTCATTTCAGGTCGTTGTTATTTAGTTTCTCTCTTCATAAGGTGGCAGTACAGTACATCTCTAGTGTGTAGTGGCAGGTCAGGAAGAGGATGATGATGATTGTGACACCACCCACTGAAAAAACAGTTGCTTTTCCTGATGGGACGGGTCACCAAGAAACAGAGGAGTGAATATTCAGTACAACTGCATATGATGAAAACACAGCACCAATAACAGGAATGTTCTTAAAGTCAGTCATGGAAGACGACAAGATGATCATTGTCCTCTGTATAACCTTTAATATCATACTGGTCTCAGGTAATGCAACAATTCTGTTCACTGGTTTTTATCTAAAAGGAGGATTCAGCCTCATGTTCCATGATTGTATAGTGTTGTGTTTCTTTCCACAGGTTCATCTCTCAGTGACAAAGTCCAACAGACTCCATCTGATATCTACAAAAATCCAGGACAAACAGCCAAAATCAGATGTTCACACAATATTCAAAGCTATGATCAAATCCTCTGGTACAAACAATCAAAGGATAAAAAACTACAGCTCCTGGGATACATGTACAGAAAACAATTTCTAGAGCCTGGAGCGAATGTGAAGATTGAAGGGAGTGCAGATAAAGGCCAGACCTGCACATTAACAATTGAAGGACACAGCCTGAACAACAGTGCAGTGTACTTCTGTGCTGCTCGTTACCACAGTGCTACATATCACTGCTCCTCAGTACAAAAACCTCACCATCATGTTTTTTTCTTTGCACCTGTATTTGTTCCTCAGTGTATCATTACTTTATACTGAACCAGTGGTGTGTAGTGGTAGTACAAACATCATCATTACAGTTTTTAGAAGAGGAGGATGCACAATGACAACATCCACATGATGAATTGGGAGGGTCTACTCAAAAACAAGGTTGGAAACACTCAGTGTAACTGCTTCTTTCATTGCAGAAACAAAATGATGATTTCCTAGAAATAACCAAATACTCAGAAAACACAAAATGATCATCCTATTTTCTTTCTTCTTCAGCATGACTTTGAACACTGTTCTGGTTGTAGGTAATATCATGAAAATTATTGTACTTTTTTTCCCTAAATGTTGACAAAATCGGTTTATAGATTTTTGCGTGTACAGCCAATCTCTCCTTAATGCTGTTATTTGAGTCTGACTTTACATTATTTTACATTTTTTATTATTCACTTTTTCAATTTACCAGTGTTAATGCTCATATTGTATTTTGTCTGGTGTTTCTATGATCCCTTTACCACAGGTTCCTCTCTCAGTGACCAAGTCCACCAGACTCCAGCTGACATGTACAAGAAACCAGGAGAAAGAGCCATAATCAACTGTTCACACAGTATTGACAACTATGAACAAATCCTCTGGTACAAACAATTAAAGAACAGAGAGCCACAGTTCTTGGGATACATGTATAAAGACAATGGAAACCCAGAAAAGGGACTGAATGTGAGCATTGAAGGGAGTGCAGATAAAGGCCAGACCAGCACATTAACAATTGAGAGACTCAGCCTGAGCAGCAGTGCAGTGTAGCACTGTGCTGCTCGTTACCACAGTGCTACATATCACTGCTCCTCAGTATAAAAACCTCACCATCATGTTTTTTCATCTCTGTATTCCTTCATCTCATTAGGTGGCAGTATATCATTACTCAGACTCAGGTTACAATGTTAAGGGGAGGAGGACACACTGTAACATCATCCACCTAGTGACTTCATGTTGGTTTGCTGATTGGACAGATTGTACTCAAAGAGGAGGTTGAAATAATCAGTATAACTGCTGATACACTGAAGAAAACACAATGATTCATTCAAGATCATGAAACACTCAGAGAAAACAAAATGATTCTCTTATTACTAATCACTTCAAACACTGTTCTGGTTTCAGGTATTATTATCAAAATTATTTTGAGAACTTTCTTTTAAAGTTTAGGAAAAATATGTTTATACATGTGAACAGTCAGTCTCTTATACTGCTGCTATTTCAGCTGTGTTTCTAGAGTTTTTAATGTTTTCTGTTCCTCAGTTTATCAATTCATCAGTGTTTAAACTCATGTTGTAATTTGTCTGGTGCTTTGTTTTTCCACAGGTGCTTCTGTCAGTGACAAAGTCCAACAGACTCCAACTGACATTCACAAGAAACAAGGAGAAACAGACAAAATCTACTGTTCACACAGTTATGACAACTATAACCAGATCCTCTGGTACAAGAAGTCAGACAGAGAACTACAGTTCCTGGGATACATGTTAACAATCTCAGGAAAACCTGAGCCTGGAGTGGATGTAAAGATAGAAGGGGGTGCAAGTCAAGGCCAGAACTGCACATTAACAATTGATGGACTCAGCCTGAACAACAGTGCAGTGTACTTCTGAGCTGCTAGTTACCACAGTGCTACATATCACTGCTCCTCAGTACAAAAACCTGCCTATTCATCTCTGTATTAAAACTCACAGCTTCTTGCACCTGGAATAAACCATTTTAACCAATGTTGGTCTCTCATCTGATTCTGATCAGAGATTATAATGGGAGGTTCTTTCTGTGGAGCAATGCTGTTTAACATCACACCTCCCATTATAAACAGCAGCCTCAGACATTCAGTATGTCTGCTGTGGCTGTGTCTCATTTCATCAGAATCATTATGATGACACAAATGTAACTTTGTCATTATTGTTTATTTAATCCATGAGAGTTGAACTTGTAAAAAACAAATAGATTATACTCTCCTGTGAGTTGTTATACCAGGGTTTCAGGTGTCATTTCAGGTCGTTGTTATTTAGTTCTCTCTTCATAAGGTGGCAGTACAGTACATCTGTAGTGTGTGTAGTGGCAGGTCGGGAGGGGGATGATGAGGTAGTTGTGACCACCACCCACTAGAAAAACTGTTTCTTTTCCTGATGGGATGGGTCACCCAAGAAACAGAGGACTGAATATTCCAGTACAACTGCATATGATGGCTTAGCGCAATAACGGAATGTTCTTAAAGTCAGTCATGAGAGAGCGACAAATAGTCATTGTCCTCTGTATAACACTTTAATATCATACTGGTCTCAGGTGACTGTAATTCTGTTCACTGGTTTTATCTAAAGGAGGATTCAGCCTCGCTGTTCCATGATTGTATATTGTTGTGTTTTTTCCCACAGGTTCATCTCTCAGTGACAAAGTCCAACAGACTCCATCTGATATCTACAAAAATCCAGGACAAACAGCCAAAATCAGATGTTTACACAATATTCAAAGCTATAACCGTCCTCTAGTACAAACAATCAAAGGATAAAAACTACAGCTCCTACTGGGATTGTATGCGCAGCTCAGGCCTGCAGGCCTGGGTAGATGTAAAGGTGGAAGGGAGTGCAGATAAGGACCAGAATTGCACATTAACAATTGATGGACTGTACAGGCAGCGGTGCAGTGTGCTTCTGTGCTAGTTACCACAGTGCTACATATCACTGCTCCTCAGTACAAAAACCTCACTGCCACATTTTTAATCAGTTCACAGCTCCTTACACTTGTGCTCCCTCCTCTCATTAGGTGGCAGTATATCACTGCACTACACGCTGGTTTTAACGTTAGAGGAAGAGGACAGTATATGACACCACCCACCTACAGAGCTCATGTTTATTTTACATATAGGAGAGTTTACTCAGGAAGGAGGTCATTATAATTGCTGTTACGCTGAAGAAAACAGGATGATTCATAGTAACAAGATTTAACCAAACATTTAACCAAACACAAAATGATGCTCCTATTTTCTTTTCTCATAATTATGACTTTGAACACTGATCTGGTTTCAGGTAATGCCATTAAAATTTGAGCTAAAGCTGTAAGAAAATCTGTTTGTAGATTTGTGTGTGTACAGTCAGTCTCCTATACTGCTGCTATTTCAGCTGTGTTTTTAGAGTTTCTAATGTTTTATGTGACTCAGTTTTTCAATTCATCAGTGTTGAAGCTCATGCTGTAATTTGCCTGGTGCTTTGTTTATCATTTTTTCCACAGGTGCCTCTGTCAGCGACAAAGTCCAACAGACTCCAGCTGACATTCAGACGAAACAAGGACAAACAGCCAAAATCTACTGTTCACACAATGACAACAGCTATAACCAAATCCTCTGGTACAAGCAGTCAAACAGAGAACTACAGTTCCTGGGATACATGACAGTAAATAGAGGAAAACCAGAGACTGGAGTGGATGTAAAGATAGAAGGGGGTGCAAGTAAAGGCCAGAACGGCACATTAACAATTGATGGACTCAGCCCGAACAACAGTGCAGTGTACTTCTGTGCTGCTAGTTACCACAGTGCTACATATCACTGCTCCTCAGTACAAAAACCTGTCTATTCATCTCTGTATTAAAACTCACAACTTCTTACACCTGGAATAAACCATTTTAACCAATGTTGGTCTCTCATCTGATTCAGATCAGAGATTATAATGGGAGGTTCTTTCTGTGGAGCAATGCTGTTTAACATCACACCTCCCATTATAAACAGCAGCCTCAGACATTCAGTATGTCTGCTGTGGCTGTGTCTCATTTCATCAGAATCATTATGATGACACAAATGTAACTTTGTCATTGTTGTTTATTTAATCCATGAGAGTTGAACTTGTAAAAAAACAAATACATTAGACCCTAGTGTGTTGTTATACCAGGGTTTCAGGGGTCATTTCAGGTCGTTGTTATTTAGTTTCTCTTCATAAGGTGGCAGTACAGTACATCTGTAGTGTGTAGTGGCAGGTCAGGAAGAGATGATGATGATTGTGACACCACCCACTGAAAAAACTGTTGCTTTTCCTGATGGGACGGGTCACCAAGAAACAGAGGAGTGAATATTCAGTACAACTGCATATGATGAAAACACAGCACCAATAACAGGAATGTTGCTTAAAAGTCAGTCATAGAGGAACTGACAAGATGGTCATTGTCCTCTGTATAACCTTTAATATCATACACAGTCTCAGGTATTACAGCAATTCTGTTCACTGGTTTTTTTTTTATCTAAAGGAGGATTCAGCCTCATGATATGATTGTATATTGTTGTGTTTTTTCCCACAGGTTCATCTCTCAGTGACAAAAAGTCAACGAACTCCCAATATCTACAAAATCCAGGACAAACAGCCAAAATCAGATGTTCACCCCAATATTCAAAGCTATGATCGAATCCTCTGGTACAAACAATTAAAGAACAGAGAGCCACAGTTCTTGGGATACATGTTTAAAGACAGTGGAAACCCAGAAAAGGGACTGAATGTCAGCATGGAAGAATTTTTGAAAGGCCAGATGACACATTAACAGTTGAAGGACTCAGCCTGAGGCAGCGGTGCAGTGTCTTCTGTGCTGCTAGTTACCACCAGTGCTACATGTCACTGCTCCTCAGTACAAAAACTTCTCACCATCATGTTTTCATCTCTACATGTTCAGCCTTCATCTCATTGGGTGTAGTATATCATTACTCAGACTCAGATTTACACAATGTTAAGGAGGGAGGGCTCTGACATCATCCACCTAATGACTTCATGTTGGTTTGCTGATTGGACAGTTTACTCAAAGAGGAGGTTGAAATAATCAGTATAACTGCTGATACACTGAAGAAAACACAATGATTCATTCAAGATCATTAAACACTCAGAGAAAACAAAATGATTGTCGTATTAGTAATCATTAACTTTAACCTTGTTCTGGTTTCAGGTAATGCCACGATTAGTGTGTGTACAGTCAGTCTCTTATACTGCTGCTAATTCAGCTGTGTTTCTAGATTTTTAATGTTTTATGTTCCTCAGTTTTTCAATTCATCAGTGTTTAAGCTAATGTCGTAATTTGTCTGGTGCTTTGTTTTTCCACAGGTGCTTCTGTCAGTGACAAAGTCCAACAGACTCCTACTGACATTCACAAGAAACAAGGAGAAACAGCCAAAATCTACTGTTCACACAGTGATGACAACTATAACTAAATCCTCTGGTACAAACAATCAAAGGATAAAAAACTACAGCTCCTGGGATACATGTTTGTAAATCAAAACCTAGAGCCTGGAGTAGATAGCGAATTGAAGGTGCAGATAAAGGCCAGAATTGCATTAACAGTTGAAGGAGACTCAGCCCTGGCTTGACAGTGCAGTGCTACTTCTGTGCTGCTAGTTACCACAGTGCCATATCACTGCTCCTCAGTACAAAAACCTGTCTATTCGTCTCTGTATTAAAACAACAGCTTCTTGCACAGAATGACAAAACTTTAACTTGATGTTGGTCTCTCTGCTTCAGTTTCAGATCAGAGATTATAATGGGAGGTTCTTTCTGTGGAGCAATGCTGTTTAACATCACCGTACGCAAACAGCCTCAGACATTCAGTATGTCTGCTGTGGCTGTGTCTCATTTCATCAGAATCATTATGACAGCTCCAATACTCATCACATTTGCAGTCTCATCTCTGTGGCTTCGAGGTAAAAGAACAAACATTTATTTTTGTGCAGTGTGAGAGAGTCTATGATTTATTGTTGTGTATTTACTAATATGGAAACATTGGCTGATGGAGACTCAGCAAGAATGGACTTAAATTAATAATTTGAATGTTTTTAATCTTTACTGTGAAAAGGAAAAAACAGTGCAGGAAAATATTGACTGAATAGTTTCAACATTACAATATTAAACAACATACATTAATAAAGTGTGATGTGAAGTTTTTTCCTCCAAAAGGAATCATGTTTAAATGTTGTGTTTTCTCCTCAGTTCACTGCCAGGATGTGACCCAACACCTGCAATCAGCTGGAATTATGTGTGCGTCTGCAGAGATGAACTGCATACAACAAAGATGCTAATTATATAGATGTACTGGTTCAGACAGCGTCAGGAAGACCATGACCTCATAAATCTACACACAGCTTTTATGGGGCAGCCAGACTGAAACTCCCTCCGACAAATATTCAATAACAAAGATACAATGAGGTGGGAGCTCTTGTGGAAAAACCTGCAGCCCCTGAGGACGGTGGGTGTATTTCTGTATGCTGCTGGTAAACACAGTGATACAGGTGACTTAGACAGTTGGCCTGATACTCAATCGCGCCGGTCTTGGTAGATAGAAGATAACAGTCTCTCTTTGATGATTTACAGAGACTCTAACATAAAAGATTTTTGGTTGTCTTGTGTTTATTTATTTATTTTATATATATTGGCTGTGTGATGTAAGTACTTATTATTTACAACATGCCCAGTTAACTTCATATATGATAAACAAACAAAAAAAAATATAATCACTGTCTCTACCAGTAAAACTCAACTGCAAACTAGGACTCAGGTTAGACTTGCAGCGACATATTATACTCCTGTATTTGTTATACCCAGGAGTTTCGAGGTCATTTCAGGTCGTTGTTGTTCTCTTCATAAGGTGGCAGTACAGTACATCTGTGGTATTAGCAGTATGACAGAGTCAGGAAGAGAGATGATGATGATTGTGACACCACCCACTGAAAAAACTGCTGCTTTTCCTGATGGGACGGGTCACCAAGAAACAGAGGAGTGAATATTCAGTACAACTGCATATGATGAAAACACAGCACCAATAACAGGAATGTTCTTAAAGTCAGTCATGGAAGACGACAAGATGATCATTGTCCTCTGTATAACCTTTAATATCATACTGGTCTCAGGTAATGCAACAATTCTGTTCACTGGTTTTTATCTAAAAGGAGGATTCAGCCTCATGTTCCATGATTGTATATTGTTGTGTTTTTTTTCCACAGGTTCATCTCTCAGTGACAAAGTCCAACAGACTCCAGCTGATATCTACAAAAATCCAGGACAAACAGCCAAAATCAGATGTTTACACAGAATTGATAGCTATAACACATTCCTCTGGTACAAGCAATTAAAGAATGGGCAGCTACAGTTCCTAGGATACATGTTTAAAGACAGTGGAAACCCAGAAAAGGGACTGAATGTCAGCATGGAAGGGAGTGCAGATAAAGGCCAGACCAGCACATTAACAATTGAAGGACTCAGCCACAGGCAGCAGTGCAGTGTGCGCCTGTGCTGCCTAATTTACAGTGCTACATATCACTGCTCCTCAGTACAAAAACCTCACCGCCACACTGTTTTTTTTCCTCACAGCCTCTTGCACCTATAACCCTTCTTCAGTATATCATTACTTTATACTGAGCCAGTGGTGTGTAGTGGTACTTTACATGATGGTTACACATTTTAGAGGAGGACTCTCAATGACACCACCCACATAGGGACTTTGGAGGGTTAAAACTGAAAGATGGTTGGAGATACTCAGTATAACTGGTTCATTCATTGGAGCAACAACTTACTTCAACCAAACATTCCAAAAACAAAATGCTGATTTTATTTCTTTGCATTAGTTTGAACTCTGTGGTGGTTGCAGGTAATGTCAACAAAATTGTTAAAAGAAATGTTAATTAAAGTCTTTAGCGCAGTCTGATTTACATGTCTACAGCCAGTCTCCTATAGTGCTGTGATTTCTGCTGTGTTTTTTGTATTATTTCACATTTTTAATGGTTCAGTTTTTCAATTTACCAGTGTTAATGCTCATATTGTATTTTGTCTGGTGTTTCTGGTCCACGCTACAGGTTCCTCTCTCAGTGACCAAGTCCACCAGTCTCCAGCTGACATGTACAAGAAACCAGGAGAAAGAGCCACAATCAACTGTTCACACAGCATTGACAACTATGATCGAATCCTCTGGTACAAACAATTAAAGAACAGAGAGCCACAGTTCTTGGGATACATGTTTAAAAGCGCTGGATACCCGGAAAAGGGACTGAATGTCAGCATTGAAGGGAGTGCAGATGAGCCAAGACCAACAATAACAGTGGAGACTCAGCTTCTGAGCAGCAGGTGCAGTACACTTCTGTGCGGTAGATACTACAATTTTCTATATGTATCCTCAGTACAAAACATATTGTCATCTCTATTATTATAGCCCCACATCCTCCTGCTGAGACCATAAACTTTGTAATGTTGGTCTCTCATCTGATTCAGATCAAGAATTATAATGGGAGGAGTTCTTTCTATTGAGAACAATGCTGTTTAACATCACACCTCATTATAAACAGCAGCCTCAGACATTCAGTATGTCTGCTGGCTGTCTCATTTCATCAGAATCATTACTTATTGACACAAATGTAACTTTGTCATTGTTTATTTAATCCATGAGAGTTGAGCTTGTAAAAACAAATACATTAGAACCCTACTGTGTTTGTTATACCCAGGGTTTCAGGGGTCATTTCAGGTGGGTGTTATTTAGTTTCTCTTCATAAGGTAGCAGTAGTACATCTGTAGTGTGTACAGTAGCGAGTCAGGAGAGACCACGATGATGATTGTGACACCACCCACTGAAAAACTGCTGCTTTTCTAGTGGACCGGGTCACCCAAGCAGAGAGTGAATATTCAGGCAACTGCATATAGTGGCTTCCAGCACAATAACCAGATGTTCTTAAAGTCAGTCATGGAAGGCAACAAGATGATCATTATCCTCTGTATAACCCTTTAATATCTTACTGGTCTCAGGTAATGCAACAATTCTGTTCACTGAACTTATCTAAAAGGAGGATTCAGCCTCATGTTCCCATGTTATTATATTGTTGTGTTTTTTCCACAGGTTCATCTCTCAGTGACAAAGTCCAACAGACTCCATCTGATATCTACAAAAATCCAGGACAAACAGCCAAAATCAGATGTTTACACAGAATTGATAGCTATAACACATTCCTCTGGTACAAGCAATTAAAGAATGGACAGATACAGTTCCTAGGATACATGTTTAAAGACAGTGGAAACCCAGAAAAGGGACTGAATGTCAGCATGGAAGGGAGTGCAGATAAAGGCCAGACAAGCATTAACAATTGGAAGGACTCAGCCTGAACAGTGCAGTGTACTTACCAATACTGCTGAATTACAGTGCTGTATCACTGCTCCACTCAGTGCAAAAACCTGCAGCCACACTGTTTTTTTCCTCACAGCCTCCTTACCTAACCCTTCTTCAGTATATCATTGCTATACTGAGCCAGTGGTGTATGATGGTACTACATGATAGTTTGTTGTTTAGAGGAGACTCAATGACTTTTCCTTCCCTGCAGGACTTTGGAGGGTTAAAACTGAAAGATGGTTGGAGATACTCAGTATAACTGGTTCATTCATTGGAGCAACAACTTACTTCAACCAAACATTCCAAAAACAAAATGCTGATTTTATTTCTTTGCATTAGTTTGAACTCTGTGGTGGTTGCAGGTAATGTCAACAAAATTGTTAAAAGAAATGTTAATTAAAGTCTTTAGCAGTCTGATTTACATGTCTACAGCCAGTCTCCTATAGTGCTGTGATTTCTGCTGTGATTTTTGTATTATTTCACATTTTTAATGGTTCAGTTTTTCAATTTACCAGTGTTAATGCTCATATTGTATTTTGTCTGGTGTTTCTATGATCCCTTTACCACAGGTTCCTCTCTCAGTGACCAAGTCCACCAGTCTCCAGCTGACATGTACAAGAAACCAGGAGAAAGAGCCACAATCAACTGTTCACACAGTATTGACAACTATGATCGAATCCTCTGGTACAAACAATTAAAGAACAGAGAGCCACAGTTCTTGGGATACATGTTTAAAAGCGCTGGATACCCGGAAAAGGGACTGAATGTCAGCATTGAAGGGAGTGCAGATAAAGGCCAGACCAGCACATTAACAATTGAGAGACTCAGCCTGAGCAACAGTGCAGTGTACTTCTGTGCCGGTAGATACCACAGTGCTACATATCACTGCTCCTCAGTACAAAAACCTTGTTGTCATCTCTGTATTATAGCCCACATCCTCCTGCACCTGGAATAAACCATTTTAACCAATGTTGGTCTCTCATCTGATTCAGATCAGAGATTATAATGGGAGGTTCTTTCTGTGGAGCAATGCTGTTTAACGTCACACCTCCCATTATAAACAGCAGCCTCAGACATTCAGTATGTCTGCTGTGGCTGTGTCTCATTTCATCAGAATCATTATGATGACACAAATGTAACTTTGTCATTGTTGTTTATTTAATCCATGAGAGTTGAACTTGTAAAAAAACAAATACATTAGACCCTACTGTGTTGTTATACCAGGGTTTCAGGGGTCATTTCAGGTCGTTGTTAGTTAGTTTCTCTTCATAAGGTGGCTGTACAGTACATCTATGGTGTCTTGGTAGCAGGTCCGGAAGAGGATGATGATGATTGTGACACCACCCACTGAAAAAACTGTTGCTTTTCCTGATGGGACGGGTCACCAAGAAACAGAGGAGTGAATATTCAGTACAACTGCATATGATGAAAACACAGCACCAATAACAGGAATGTTCTTTAAGTCAGTCATGGAAGACGACAAGATGATCATTGTCCTCTGTATAACCTTTAATATCATACTGGTCTCAGGTAATGCAACAATTCTGTTCACTGGTTTTTATCTAAAAGGAGGATTCAGCCTCATGTTCCATGATTGTATATTGTTGTGTGTTTTTCCCACAGGTTCATCTCTCAGTGACAAAGTCCAACAGACTCCAGCTGATATCTACAAAAATCCAGGACAAACAGCCAAAATCAGATGTTCACACAATATTCAAAGCTACAATCAAATCCTTTGGTACAAACAATTAAAGAATGGGCAGCTGCAGTTCCTAGGATACATGTTTAAAGACAGTGGAAACCCAGAAAAGGGACTGAATGTCAGCATTGGAAGGAGTGCAGATAAAGGCCAGACCAGCACATTAACAATTGAAGGACTCAGCCTGAGCAGCAGTGCAGTGTACTTCTGTGCTGCTAGTTACCACAGTGCTACATATCACTGCTCCTCAGTACAAAAACCTCACCATCATGTTTTTTCATCTCTGTATTCCTTCATCTCATTAGGTGGCAGTATATCAGTACTCAGACTCAGGTTACAATGTTGAGGACACACTGTAACATCATCCACCTAATGACTTCATGTTGGTTGCTGATTGGACAGTTTACTCAAAGAGGAGGTTGAAATAATCAGTATAACTGCTGATACACTGAAGAAAACACAATGATTCATTCAAGATCATGAGACACTCAGAGAAAACAAAATGATTGTCTTATTAATAATCATTACTTTTAACACTGTTCCGGCTTCAGGTAACATCAACAAAATAATAATTTTTTAAAAGTTTAGAATAAAATTTGCTCATGGATTTGTGTGTGTACAGTCAGTCTCCTATACTGCTGCTATTTCAGCTGTGTTTCTAGAGTTTTTAATGTTTTGTGTTCCTCTGTTTTTCAATTGAGCAGTGTTATATTTTGTCTGGTGCTTTGTTTTTCCACAGGTGCTTCTCTCAGTGACAAAGTCCAACAGACTCCAACTGACATTCACAAGAAACAAGAAGAAACAGCTAAAATCTACTGTTCACACAGTATCAGCAGCTATAGTCTGATCCTCTGGTACAAGAAGTCAGACAGAGAACTACAGTTCCTGGGATACATGACAGGAAATATAGGAAAACCAGAGACTGGAGTGGATGTAGAGATAGATGGAGATGCAAATACAGACCAGAACTGCACAGTAACAGTCAATAAACTCAAGCTGAACGACAGTGCTGTGTACTTCTATGCTGCTAGTTACCACAGTGCTACATATCACTGCTCCTCAGTACAAAAACCTGTCTATTCATCTCTGTATTAAAACTAACAGCTTCTTGCACCTGGAATAAACCATTTTAACCAATGTTGGTCTCTCTGCTGATTCAGATCAGAGTTATAATGGGAGGTTCTTTCTGTGGAGCAATGCTGTTTAACGTCACACCTCCCATTATAAACAGCAGCCTCAGACATTCAGTATGTCTGCTGTGGCTGTGTCTCATTTCATCAGAATCATTATGACAGCTCCAATACTCATCACATTTGCAGTCTCATCTCTGTGGCTTCAAGGTAAAAGAACAAACATTTATTTTTGTGCAGTGTGAGAGAGTGTATAATTTATTGTTGTGTATTTACTAACAATGAAATTAGCTGATGGAGACTCAGAAAAAATGGATTTGAATTAATATTTAAATGTTTTTAAAATTTTCAAATGTCTACATATGATTCACAAAACAAATTACTGTGAGAATTTACAAAAAATCTGAGGAAAATAATGATTGAACAGTTAAAACAAAATAGTACTCTAAAATATAAATGGATCAAATACTTCTTGTGTTGGAATGTACTTTTCCACTCCAAAGAATACAATCATGTTTTAAATTTTGTGTTTTCTCCTCAGTTCCCTGCTGTTAACACTGCAATCAGCTGGGTGTGTCCAAATCTGCAAGAGATAGACTGCAGCACAACAAAACTACATAACCAAATGATGTACTGGTTCAGACAGCGTCAGGAGAGACCATGACCTCATCGTCTACACAGCTTTTATGGGGCAGCCAGACTATGGGGGCTCCCTCAAACAAATATTCAGCTAACAAAGATACAATGAGACAGGGCTCTTACTGCTTGAAAAACCTGCAGCCTGAGGACAGTGGGTGTATTTCTGTGCTGCTGGTAAACACAGTGATACAGGTGACTTAGACAGTTGTACAAATACTCAATCATCGGTCTTGGTGAATAGAAGATAACAGTCTCTTTGATGGACTACAGAGGGAGCTCTAACAGCACATAAAGATTTTGGTTGTCTTGTATTTATTTATTTATTTTTTATATATTGGCTGTGTGATGTAAGTACTTGTGTTGCAACATGTGGTTAACTACATATGATAAACAAACAAAAAAAAAATGTAATCACTGTCTCTACCAGTAAAACTCAACTGCAAAACTGAGACTCAGAGTTGAACTTGCAACAAACAATATATTATACTCTCCTGTGTTGTTATACCAGGGTTTCAGGGGTCATTTCAGGTCGTTGTTATTTAGTTTCTCTTCATAAGGTGGCAGTACAGTACATCTGTAGTGTGTAGTGGCAGGTCAGGAAGAGGATGATGATGATTGTGACACCACCCTGAAAAACAGTTGCTTTTCCTGGTGGGACGGGTCGCAGAAACAGAGAATTGAATATTCAGTACAACTGCATATGATGAAAACACAGCACCAATAACAGGAATGTTCTTAAAGTCAGTCATGGAAGACGACAAGATGATCATTGTCCTCTGTATAACCTTTAATATCATACTGGTCTCAGGTAATGCAACAATTCTGTTCACTGGTTTTTATCTAAAAGGAGGATTCAGCCTCATGTTCCATGATTGTATATTGTTGTGTTTTTTCCACAGGTTCGTCTCTCAGTGACAAAGTCCAACAGACTCCATCTGATATCTACAAAAATCCAGGACAAACAGCCAAAATCAGATGTTCACAATATTTCAAAGCTATGATCAAATCCTCTGGTACAAACAATCAAAGGATAAAAAACTACAGCTCCTGGGATACATGTACGTAACTCCAAGCCTAGAGCCTGGGTAGATATAAAGATTGGAGGTGCAGATAAGGACCAGTGCACGCTAACAATTGATAGACTCAACCTGAGCGACAGTGCAGTGTACTTCTGTGCTGCTAGTTGCCACAGTGCCATATCACTGCTCCTCCAGTACGAAAACCACCTATTCATCTATTATTAAAACTCCAGCTTCTTGCCTGGAATAAACCGTTTTAACCAATGTTGGTCTCTGCTGATTCAGATCAGAATTATAATGGGAGGAGTTCTTTCTGTGGAGCAATGCTGTTTAACATCACACCTCCCATTATAGACAGCAGCCTCAGACATTCGGTATGTCTGCTGTGGCTGTGTCTCATTTCATCAGAATCATAATGATGACTTGAATGTAACTTTGTCATTGTTGTATATTTAATCCATGAGAGTTGAACTTGTAACAAACAATATATTATATAATAATTTGTTATACAGGGTTTGGGGGTCATTTTCTGAATTCGTTGTTATTTAGTTTCTCTTCATAAATTGCTTGATACAGTACATCTATGAGTGTGTAGTAGCAGAGTCAGGAAGACCACGATGATGATTATGACACCACCTGAAAAAACCTGCTTTTTCCTGATGGGACGGGTCACCAGAAACAGAGGGTGAATATTCAGTGCAACTGCATATGGTAGAAACACAGCACCAATAACGGAATATTTGCTTAAAGTCAGTCATGGAAGGCGACAAAGATGATCATTGTCCTCTAATATAACCTTTAATGTCATACTAGTCTCAGGTAATACAACAATTCTGTTCACTGGTTTTATCTAAAGGAGGATTCAACCTCATAATGTGTTCCATGATTATATTGTTATGTTTTTTCCACAGGTTCATCTCTCAGTGACAAAGTCAACAGATTCCATCTGATGTCACAAAATCAGGACAAACACCCAAAATCAGATGTTCACACAGAATTGATAGCTATAACACATTCCTCTGGTACAAGCAATTAAGAGAATGGGCAGCTGCAGTTCCTAGGATACATGTTTAAAAATCCTTTTCCAGAGCCTGGACTGAATGTCAGCATGGAAGGGAGTGCAGATAAAGGCCAGAATTGCACATTAACAATTGAAGGACTCAGCCTGAACAGCAGTGCAGTGTACTTCTGTGCTGCTCGTTACCACAGTGCTACATATCACTGCTCCTCAGTACAAAAACCTCACCATCATGTTTTTTTCTATATATTACAGCTCACAGCCTCTTGCACCTGGATTCCTCCATCTCATTCATCTCGTGGTGGTAGCTGACATGATGGTTATAATATTAAGGGGAGGAGAAAACTCTATGACATCACCCAGCTAATGACTTCATGTTGGTTTGCTGATTGGACGGTTACTCAAAGAAGTTAGAGTAGTATAACTGCTGATACACTGAAGAAAACACAATGATTGATTTCAACAAGATCATAAAACACTCAACACAAAATGATTCTTCTATTTCTAATCATTACTTATACCTTTATTCCAGTTGCAGGTAATGTCAACAAAATAGTTAAAATAATTACTTGTGTACAGCCTACAGCTATTTCAGCCATGTTTTAGCATTATTTTACTTTTTAGATGTCAGTTTTTAAATCTAACAGTGGCCACGCTCATGTTGCATGTTATTCTGACACTTCAGTGATCTGTTTTCCACAGGTTCCTCTCTCAGTGACCAAGTCCAGCAGACTCCAGCTGACATACAGAAGAAACCAGGAGGAACAGCCACAATCAAATGTTCACACAGTATAGACAGCTCTGATCGAATCCTCTGGTACAAACAGTTGAAGAACAAACAGCTACAGTTCCTGGGATATATGTTAGGAAAGGATGGCTATCCACAGAAAGGAGTGGCTGTAAAGATTGATGGGGATGCAAACACAGACCAGAATTGTACATTAACAATTGAGAGACTCAGCCTGAGCAGCAGTGCAGTGTACTTCTGTGCTGCTAGTTACCACAGTGCTACATATCACTGCTCCTCCCAGGCCTGGCCTCACCTACATTTTTAGTCAGTTCACAGCTCCTTACACTTGTGCTCCTCCTCTCATTAGGTGGCAGTATATCACTGCACTACACGCTGGTTTTAACGTTAGAGGAAGAGGACATTATATGACACTACCCACCTACAGAGCTTATGTTTAGTTTACATATAGGAGAGTTTACTCAGGAAGGAGGTCATTATAATTGCTGTTACATTTGGAAAACAGGATGATTCATAGTAACAAGGTTGTAAACATTTGACAAACACAAAATGATGCTCCTATTTTCTTTTCTCATAATTATGACTTTGAACACTGATCTGGTTTCAGGTAATGCCATTAAAATTTGAGCTAAAGCTGTAACAAAATCTGTTTGTAGATTTGTGTGTGTACAGTCAGTCTCCTATACTGCTGCTATTTCAGCTGTGTTTCTAGAGTTTTTCAGTTCATCAGTGTCGAAGCTCATGCTGTAATTTGCCTGGTGCTTTGCTTATCATTTTTTCCACAGGTGCCTCTGTCAGTGACAAAGTCCAACAGACTCCAGCTGACATTCAGAAGAAACAAGGACAAACAGCTAAAATCTACTGTTCACACGATAGTGACAGCTATACCCGAATCCTCTGGTACAAGCAGTCAAACAGAGAACTACAGTTCCTGGGATACATGACAGGAGACAGTGAAAAACTAGAGCCTGGAGTGGCTGTGAAGATTGAAGGGAGTGCAAACAAAGGCCAGAATTGCACATTAACAATTGAAGGACTCAGCCTGAACGACAGTGCAGTGTACTTCTGTGCTGCTAGTTACCACAGTGCTACATATCACTGCTCCTCAGTACAAAAACCTGTCTATTCATCTCTGTATTAAAACTCACGGCCACTTGCACCTGGAATAAACCATTTTAACCAATGTTGGTCTCTCTGCTGATTCAGATCAGAGATTATAATGGGAGGTTCTTTCTGTGGAGCAATGTTTCTGTGTTTAACGTCACACCTCCCATTATAAACAGCAGCCTCAGACATTCAGTATGTCTGCTGTGGCTGTGTCTCATTTCATCAGAATCATTATGACAGCTCCAATACTCATCACATTTGCAGTCTCATCTCTGTGGCTTCGAGGTAAAAGAACAAACATTATTTTGTACCGGTGTGAGAGAGTCTATGATTTATTGTGTATTTTACTAATATGAAACATTGGCTGATGGAGACTCAGCAGAATGGACTTCCAATTAATAATTTAGATGTTTTAATCTTTACTGTGAAAAGGAAAAAAACGGTGCAGGAAGAGAAATATTGACTGAATAGTTTCAGCATTGATATTAAACAACATACATTAATAATAAAATATGATGTAAATTTTTTCCTCAAAAGGAATCATGTTTAAATGTTGTGTTTCTCCTCAGTTCCTGCCAGGATGTGACCTTTTTCTACCCAGTCAGCTGGAATTGTGTGTCCCAAATCTGCAGGAACTGCAGCCACAACAAGATGGGTGCCAACCCAGATGCTGCTGGTTCAGACCCAGGCGTCCAGGAGACCATGACCCCCATCGTCTACCACACAGCTTTTTATGGGGCAGCCAGACTATGGGGGCTCCCTCAGGCAATATTCAGCCAGCAAAAGATACAATGAGGCGAGGGCTCTTACTGTGAAAAACCTGCAGCCTGAGGACAGTGGAGTGTATTTTTGTGCTGCTGGTAAACACAGTGACGTGAGAAGTATGAGCAGCTGAACAAAAACCGCCTGCCAATAATTTGGCTTATCAGATACAAGATGATGAGTTTACTATCTTCCCAGTAGGTGGAGCTGGAGCTCCAGAGATTTAGTCTATAGGTTTATTCAGTCAAGCACTCAGCGTTCCAACATTGTTCATTTTACTTTGGCTCATTGTTAATCACTTACTCATTAAGGGGTATCACTTCATCTATAATTTCTACACTCTTTCTGTCTTTCTTTAATGTTTGTCTGGGTGTTGAGATCGACCACACTCCTCCAGCTTTTCTCAGAAAACCTGGAGACTCGCTGGTCTGCAGCCATGTAAAGAACAAGTACACGCACAAGCAAGTGGAGACACAGCAAAGAATCACTCTTTGTTAAAAGCAGACCTATGGTGGACTTGTTGTTTTGAATGAGAACCTGAACAGACCACTCCCAGCCAGCTGGTCCTGATTGGATGCTTTCATCCCTACCAGACAGTATACAGTGATGTTTTCACTGCCCTTTCTTTTTCAAACCTCTGTCAGCTCAGTTAGTCACAGTGACAGACTGATTTATTTTGGGATCCCAACAACTTAAATCCATACAACTCTGAAGTACATAGTTAACCTAAGGACTTCTGAGTAACTGTCTTATTTTGGGGAAGTGAAATGATCTGCTTTATTTTTTTCTGTTGCCTGTCAGGTAATAACACCTGTAAATATAAATAGTTCCTTTGCGTGTGGAAATTTTCTCATTTTCTATTTTTAATCTATCATGTAACTAAGGTCTCTTTTTTTCTTCTTTGCTTAGGAGTTTGTCTGGGTCTTGACATCCACCAGTCTCACTCTGATCTCATCACAAAACCTGGTGACAAAGTGCAGATTTTCTGCAGCCATGACAGAAATGACTTTTTGCTGATGCTCTGGTACCAGCGCTCACCTGGAGACACAGCTATGAAACTCATTAGATATTTGGACTTCATGACTGTCAAAATGGAAAAGCCATATGATAAAGGTTTCAATATCTCTGGGTATTTCACCGGGACTACAGGAAAGAACTGCTCTCTTATACTCAAATCTGCTGGAAAAGAGCACAGTGCACTTTACTACTGTGCAATTCCTGATACACGATGTCTGAACTTTCTTTCTGCTAATACAAAAACTACTCTGAGAGGCCCCTCCCAACCAGCTACTCCTGATTTGATGCTATAATAATATAAAGCCAGCCTATGCACAGTAAGAAGGTTATTTAACAACCTCCCTTTCCTGTTCAAGCCTCTCACTAAAGGTGAGAGTCAGAGTGATCTGATGTCAGAGCCCAGCAACTTCAATCCTTCAAACTGAGACACAGATTGGCTTCTTATCTAAAGACAAGATGATATGTTTCCTCTTTTTCTGTTGCATAGCAGGTAATAATTGTTCAAACAGCCCAGTTAGTTCATAAGATTGTTCAAATTTTTTTTTTTTTTAATGAGTCCTTTACTTTCTGTCTTTTTCCAGGTGTTTGTCTGGGTCTTGAGGTCCGTCAGTCTCACTCTGATCTCATCAAAAAACCTGGTGACAAAGCGCAGATTTTCTGCAGCCATGATAAAACTGACTACAGGATGATGCTCTGGTACCAGCGTTCACCAGGAGACACAGCATTGAAACTCATTGGATACTTGAACTACAAAGATGTCAAAATGGAAGAGCCATATAAGGAACATTTCAATATCTCTGGAGATTTAGGTGGAAGCGCAGCAAAGAATGGATCTTTAATAATCCAAGTTACAGGACTTGAACAGAGTGCAGTTTATTACTGTGCAGCCAGCAAAGCACAGTGACAAAAATCCCCTCTGCACTTAACAAAAACCCCACACAATTGTTTATCATTCATGGATGTGAAATAGACAAGCTCCCAGACACCTGCTTCTGTGGTTGTATTTTGGTTTGATGCCACCGTATCAGCATTAACTAATATGACCCTGTTCCTATTTTATTGTTTATTTCCAATTCAATTAAGGAAGTTATAATAAGAGAAGCTTAGAGAAGCTGCATCACCACTAACAGCAGCGACTATCCTCCATTCTTATGAAAGTTAACATGTTTTCTTCTCTGCCACCAGGAGTCGCAAACACACATCCTTGGGCAGTAACTGCTTGTGAAATCCTGTATTTCACATATTCTACAGAGGCTGTGCTGTATACATTAAGTAAACTTTAATATGTTAAACACATGAGTGCAGATATTCAGCCAAGGTTTATATTCATCTGTTGCCTTGTTTGTATTGGCACCTATCAATAAATAAATGTTTCATTACAAACTGTAGATCTGAACACTGCTGATGTGGTACCACAGGAAAACTCCTCCCAGCACGCTGGATATTTGACTGTTTCTTCATCACTTCCCTTTCCTATTTAAACCTCAGTCATCTCGGTAGAGCCATTAGTTGATGAAAACAGCGACAATCAATGTGATCTAATTTCAAATGACATCTACAAACCTCGTTCATACATAGTTTATGTGTCATCTAAAGGCTTCTGAATATATGTTCTACATTGACAAAGACAAAATGTTCTGCCTTCTAATTTTCTGTTGCCTGTCAGGTAAAATTAATTTGATTGTGGAAATGTTTTTATTTTAATTTATCATCTAACACAATATAAAAAAGTTCTCATTTTTCTCTTTGCTTAGGAGTTTGTCTGGGTCTTGACATCCACCAGTCTCACTCTGATCTCATCACAAAACCTGGTGACAAAGTGGAGATTTTCTGCAGCTATGACAGAAATGACTTTTTGCTGATGCTCTGGTACCAGCGCTCACCTGGAGACACAGCTATGAAACTCATTGGATATTTGGACTTCATGACTGTCAAAATGGAAAAGCCATATGATAAAGGTTTCAATATCTCTGGGGATTTCACCGGGACTACAGGAAAGAACTGCTCTCTTATACTCAAATCTGCTGGAAAAGAGCACAGTGCACTTTACTACTGCTTAGCTAGCAAGGCACAGTGTCTGAACTTTCTTTCGGCTAATACAAAAACTACTCTGAGAGGCCCCTCCCAACCAGCTACTCCTGATTTGATGCTATAATAATATAAAGCCAGCCTATGCACAGTAAGAAGGTTATTTAACAACCTCCCTTTCCTGTTCAAGCCTCTCACTAAAGGTGAGAGTCAGAGTGATCTGATGTCAGAGCCCAGCAACTTCAATCCTTCAAACTGAGACACAGATTGGCTTCTTATCTAAAGACAAGATGATATGTTTCCTCTTTTTCTGTTGCATAGCAGGTAATAACTTATTCAAACAGCCCAGTTAGTTCATATCATTATTTTTTTATTAGATGAGTCCTTTACTTTCTGTCTTTTTCCAGGTGTTTGTCTGGGTCTTGAGGTCCGTCAGTCTCACTCTGATCTCATCAAAAAACCTGGTGACAAAGTGCAGATTTTCTGCAGCCATGATAAAACTGACTACAGGATGATGCTCTGGTACCAGCGTTCACCAGGAGACACAGCTATGAAACTCATTGGATACTTGAACTACAAAGATGTCAAAATGGAAAAGCCATATGATAAAGATTTTAATATATCTGGGGATTTGAGTGTAAATACAGTAAAGAATGGCTCTCTGATATTAGAACACGCAAAACAAGAGCACAGTGCTGTTTACTACTATGCAGCCAGCAAAGCACGGTGACAAAAAACCCCTGTGAACTTAACAAAAACTCTGAACGAACTTTTATCATCAGCTGTTTTGAAGACACCTGCTTTTGTGGTTTGATTTTAGTTTGATGTAATCATATCATCATTAGCTAATACAGCACATGTGTTTCTATTTCTGTTCTGTTCTCTAAAATATCTTGAAGTCTGTCACAAAAAAATTACCTTTTTGTGGTGGAATGAGGTGGAAGAAAGGGCACATATAGAAATCAGTTTGAAATACAACTCAAGGCCACACCTCCTTCCTACATCACATTTTTTCCTCCTTAAATGTGAGAAACCACCAACAACAGACACCCTGTGAGCTAATGCTGCACTGTATCAATGATGTTAGATCTCAACATGATGATTAGTTTTATCTTTTGCTGTTTCCTCACAGGTAACAACTGCTTCACTGTGAAGTAAAATGTTCCGTATTTATCTTGACTTCTTAAATCAATAATCTGTCCAACTCTGATTACAGCAGGTTTCTCTCTGGGGATTCAGGTCCATCAGTCTCCCTCTGCTCTCTTCAGAAAGGTTGGTGATAATGTGCAGCTTTTCTGCACACATGGACAAACTGACTACAGAGTGATGCTGTGGTACCAGAAGTCACCAGGGGACCAAGCTCTGAAATTCATTGGATATGGATATGGACAGTTCAAAAATGACAGTGTGGAAGAACTGTTTAGAAAACATTTCAAATTAGCTGGAGATTTGAAAGGAGACAAAAAAAATGGTTCACTTTCTATAACTGACCTAAAAGCACTTGAACACACCGCAGTATACTTCTGTGCTGCCAGGGGGGCACAGTACATCAAACATCCATCTGTTCTCAACAAAAACCTCTTCCCCTCTCTCCTCAGAAAGTCTGTTAAATCATCCCCCAATGAGCTTTGTGGTTTGACTTATTTGTTGCCTCAACTCATCATCTTCATTTATCATTCACAGGTTATAAACTTTTCTTTATGGTCAGAACATGGCAAACATTTGATCAGCGGAACATTTCACAAATCTGAGGTAAAAAAACATTTATAATGATAAAATATAACCAAACTAATTTAAAACCTACATGTTCTATATGTTAAATGCAGATGCATTTACCTGGTTGAAAACCTACATCATTACAGTGAGTGAGTGATGATGTGAGAGTGGCACCATCCCTCTTATTCTTGAATGAAGCACACTGAGGTCATCAGGAAGTTTTTCTACACAACAAGCACTTTCAGCACACCATGACAGAAAGACTATAGCCCTCTGCATGTCATTGTCTACGGGTGTCAACCTGTGCTCTGATTCCTCTGCATCACTTCCTGCACCTCCTGATCCACAAAGCACAGCAGAGACTCAACCTGCTTTCTTCACATTCAAAATGATGCCAACTCATCTCATCATATCCATCATTACTGTGTTCTGTATTAAAGGTATGGCACATTCATGACGCACATTTAATAGTTAAAAAAATCTCATCATATCAAGGTAAGATGTTGAAGGACTAACACTGTTTTTCATAATCTCTTCACAGGTGTTTACCTCAGTAAAGAAAAACAAGTGTTTCAGACTCCAGCTGAAGTGTTAGGGAAACCGAACGGTGAAGTCAACCTGAGTTTATCACATAAAATCCCGAGCTATGACACGGTTCTCTGGTATCATCGCCCCGCAGGAGACACTTCCCTAAAGTTGATTGGCTACGTGAGTTATAAAATTCCTAAGGTTGAGTCGCCATTTGAAAGCCACTTTAAAGTGAGCGGAGATGGAGAGAAAACTGCTTATCTTCACATCTTGAGCCTGAGACACCCTGAAGACAGTGGAGAATATTTTGGAGCAGCAAGTATCCACAGTAATAAAGACAGTGACTCTCTCATACAAAAACCTCCATAATGATGCCGCAGATAACAGCACATACACAGGAAACCACTGAAACCATGTGACGCCGCCCTCATTATGACAGTTACTTCATTTGGATGTTTGCTTTTATTTTACTGTGTAAATTTAGGATCTAAAAGAAAATTATGATGATAATGATTACAGAATTGTTTTAAAAAAAAAGGTGATCAGAGATCATTCCGCATATTTTGTAAATAATGCATAACCACCACAGTCAAAGATGAAGATTTTCTTCTCCTCTTTAGTTTTCTCTAATCTGCAGATAAAGTCTCAAGGACATATTGAGATATTTCACTGTCAGAGTGATGTTTTCATGTGTTTTATGTTGAACAGATTCTCTCAAACGAGTCACACACAGCTGTCTGATCTGTTCTGTGTGAATCACAATTAAAAAAATGAGCAGCAGAGAGCAGTGATCACACACTAACAACAAGACAGTTGTAAGCTCCTCCTCCCTCATTACTCATGCACTTTAAAAGCTGATTTCACACCAATGTGTTTTCATTCATATACTTCCATTTCTTACTGCAGAGAACTTTAAGGCTACATGAGGATTTTCTATATCTATCAATAAAATGTTTAAAAATGTTGTCATTTTGTTTTGTTCTCTGTTTTTGCTCACAGGTAAGAGTCATGAGATGTGTGTAATTTCTCCTGACACTAACAGGACCTTTCTGTTTACCTTCTGTCTTTTTATTTTTGTACTTTAGACACTGCTTCAGCAACACTTATGATCCAACAATCACCAGCAAATCTTCTGGTAAAACCTGAACAAGTTGAGGTCCGTCTTAACTGTTACCATGGAGACAACGACTATCCCTACATGCTTTGGTACCAGTACAAGTCAGCAGCAGGAGGAGGCCAGAGGGCCATGGATCTCATTGGACTGCTTCATTATGAAAAACCGAACCTTGAGAAGAACTTTGAAGTACATTTCAACATGACAGGCCATTCAAAGGGCAAAGCCCAGCTTGTAATCTCCAACATAAACCCAGCTGACACTGCAGTGTATTTCTGTGCAGCAAGGGAGCACAGTGTTTCAACTCCTCTGGCTCCCTTACAAAAAGCTGGCTGCCTATAGTATGACATTTTTATCTTCTGTTTTCACACAGCAGCTTTAGACTTTTCCTCCCTGCTCTGAGAGGACACACAAGGCATAAAAGAAATGTCCAGATAAACAGAAATGTCCAGAGCATGATGTATGAATCTAACAGAAAACAGACCGGACACTGACAGATGTGATGATGTGCAACTCAAGATTGCAATCACAACTAACTCCCTTCTGTATGTCTTCTCTTTGGTCTATTTAACACAGCAGAAATTCTGATGTCACTTCCTCTACTCGGGTCTCAAGTGTTGTCTTTTTGCATTTTCAGTCATTTAACTTCCTCCTTCAAAGTCAAAATGATCCCAGGCATCACCACCTTGACTTTCTTTATACTCTGGGCTGCAGGTAAAGTTAATGTATAAAGATAAAAATACACATTAACACAATATGGCTTCTTCTCAGCAAATTTTGGACAAAAATATTTCTTCATGTTACTCATTTGTTACAAAGTTTGATTTCAGCTGTGATGATTATGTATTAAATGATTTAATACGTATGTTTATCATGTTGGTAACAGCTTCTCTGTTCTCTGTGTTTCAGGTGTTTCTCAGTCTGTGACGATCACTCAGTGGCCCCACTACATCTCTAGGCTTCCTGGTGGCTTGGCAGAAATTCACTGTTACCAGAATGACACTGACTATGAATATCTGTACTGGTACAAACAGCTGAGAGGAAAAGATATTCAGTTAGTAGTTGTTTTAGTAGTTGGCACTCCAAATTTTGAAGAGGGATTCAAATCTGGTTTTCAGGCAGTGAAAGTGAATGAGAAGCAATGGTCTCTGACAATATCCAGCGTTCAGGAGAAAGATGAGGCTTTTTATTTGTGTGCTGCCAGTTCACACAGTGCTGTGGCAGACCTCAGGTCTGTCACAAAAACATACAGCAGAGAGGTTGTTATTCTTCTCACACCTGACTCACATTAATAAGAATCGAATGAGGGAAGGAACTCAACCACACTGTGGAGCAGATGATATCAGAGACTTTTACTGCACATGTTGTTTCACTAATGGAGGTTATGAAAGAAGAAAGAAAGTGAATAAAGAATAAACAGCGCCCTAAAATTAAAAATATATATTATTGGTCATTTGTTTCAACACTTAAAGCAATCTATGTTTGTCTTTTTCTGTCAAGCAACTGTCTGAGGTCATGCATATTACTGTCCTGAATAGATTCAACCAATAGGTGGAGGCACAGCACATCAAGAAGCTGTTATCAAAAAAAGGTGGTGATGAATTAACTGACGCACACAAACTCCCTCCCTCTTCACGCTGAGCCTTATTTTTATAAAGTCACTACTTTCCTACATCAGTGCTTCAAAATGTCTTCAGCTGTGCAAACATTTGGTTTTCTCTTCATCTGGTTTTCATGTAAGATCTAAAATGTCATCCTGAATTACATGAAACTCATCATGAGTTATCCATTATTATATTTAACTTGCTGACCAGTCGTTTTAAATTTGATGAATTGACTCTTCATCTGTTGTTGCTTTCTCCACAGGTCATGCGAGCGCTGTAACATTTCTCCAGTCTCCTCCACAGATAGTGAAGGAGAACAGTGAGGTCCACATAAACTGCAGTCATGATGATAGTACCCTTGTGATAATGCTCTGGTATCAGCAAAGTAAGGACAGTCTGACCCTCATTGGTTACGGATATGAAAGCTCCCAAAACTATGAGGGGCTGTTTGAAGAACAATTTACAATCACGAGACAAAACACAGTGAAAGGAACTCTGATCATACACAGAGCGAGCCTGTCACACTCGGCTGTTTATTTCTGTGCAGCTAGTACACAGTGATGAGGTTCAATGCCACTCCCACACAAAAAACCCTGAACCTTTTCCTACAATGAAGACACATCAGAAGAGGCAACATCTCTCATTTCACACAGTCTCATTGGAGGAAGCTGCATTTCTCCTGCAGCAGCACAAACTTGGAGGATGTTTCCAGCTGTGATTGGATTTCTTCTCATCTTGCTTCCATGTAATGAAATTAACCACAAAAACCGCTATTTAATTATGTTGTTACATTTTAAAACAATTATAAATTAGTTTTTGCATCATGGTTCCTGTTTAAGCTGCTTTTTTAAATCTGTTTCTCCCACAGATCAAACAGAGAGTACAACGTTTCAGCCGTCTCACCCAAGAATAGTCAAGGAAACAGCCAGGGTGGAAATTAAATGCAATCACGATAATAACGGCCTTAACATAATGCTCTGGTACCAGCAAACAAAGAGTGGTCTGATGAATTTAATTGGATATAACTACATTGGCAGTGACCCCAACTACGAGAAGCAGTTTGAACATCAGTTTAAGATTACAAGAGAAAACATCCAAACAGGAGCTCTGATCATTCACAGTGTGAATGTATCAGACTCAGCTGTGTATTTCTGCGCTGCCAGTGCACAGTGATGTGGTTTAATGTCACCCCAATACTAAAAACCCTGTTCTCTTTTCTCTGTTGTTTTCAAGTTCAGGATCCTGAGAGGCAGGCCGGCAGAGAAGTTATTGTGTTGGTATTGCCTCAGCTTGCTTGGAACCTCCATGGAGGTGATGTTAAAAACAAGTATCAAGCACTATCTACAACTTTTGCCCAATAGAAAACCAAAAAAGGTGAGTAGAGTAGAGTTGAGTTGGTACCATGTGGTGGAGAAAGACCGCAAGACATTAACCAGAGGACAGAAGAGTAAAAACCAAGTCAAATCTGGAGGGCACAAACATCAAATAATGATATAGTTAAATGTTACATGTAGTGGAGATGTTGAATGAATGAATTTTTCAAGCAAAATACCAAATATCATGATAAGATTAAAGGTAGCTGTTACTCGATTTGTGTGACAGTTGATCAATAATTTTTTCGAGTGTTTATTGGACAAAACAAGCTATTTGGAGACATCAACTTGGGCTTTAGGAAATTCTAATGGGACGTCCTCACTATTTTCCAGATTCACTTCTTAAAAATGAGAATTACAGTCAGTCTGACGTTCGAGCTACGTGATCATGTGACCTCATGTTTCCTTTGTGCTGAACAGAGTGATGAGTGACTGTGCATCATTCAGCTGTACGAAGGCTCGTCACCAACATGCTCATCACAGTCCTTTGTCTGTTACTCCTTTTACACTCAGGTGAGTTTTATATTTTAGCTTAAAATGGCTGTATGATCCAGCCAGTGCTTGAATGGTCATATTTCCATCACATTTGCACGTCATGTATACATGTGTACATGAGTACACCAAAGACAGACACAATGAAACATTATCTGTCATGTGCTGCAGGTCTCACTGTTGTAGTTCTGCAGTCTGGGGATCAAGTGTCTCACCCAGGAGTCACAGTGATGATGGAGTGCAGCATGGGTCCAGGGCTCAGCATGGGCAGCTACACCATGTACTGGTACCGACAAAACCACTACGGAGCTCCGCTTGAGTTCCTCACCAAAGAATACGACCAAACTGTGGGGCACTTCCAGTCGTCTATCGATACATCCAAAAACTACTTCTCTCTTCAAATTACTGAGCTGTTCCTGAATGACAGCAGCACCTACTACTGTGCTGCCAGTCACAGTGATGAAAACAGACCAGACAGTCATACAAATAACAAGTCTGTCTGTACCAGATGATGCAGGCAGGAAGGAGCTGTGGCTTGTTTGGTTTCTATATAATGAAGTAGTATGATAAGGTTTGAGCTGAAAGTAGGTTAAGACACACTGGGTCAATATTGGGCTCTTTAATTAAATATAGTAATCAATCATACTGTATAATTGAATGAGCATCTGTATGAGTGTCAGAAAATAATATTATAACTAAAGTCATCTTTATGGTAGAACAGTTGTATTGAATTACAGATTGTATAGATGTGCCTAACAAAGTGGCCATTGAGTGTATATACCAAATATACCATACTAAATGATATATTACCACAATACACTACATTATACTGTATTATGCTATATTGCACTGTACTACAATATACTACACTATATTGTACTATACTACACAATACTAAACTATGCTATCCTGTGGAGTGCTGCTGCGATGACATATTTTTGACAACCTGGAACACCTCCTTTAACTACTTATAACTGTGATAATAATAGAGAGAAAAGCAGAGATGCAGGAATCACAGAAGCATGACAAATTCCTCTCAGCACTCATCCATGTGCAGCAATCCAACTGGAGAGGCAACAAAAAACTGTTGGCACAAGCAAGGAACTCAAAACCTGCAGTTGCTGCTCAGTGACCAACAAGAGGCCGTAGCTGTACAGAGAAACTACAGAGAACCTGTGAAACAATATGAATGAGGGCAGAGAGTTCCTGGTAAAACAGAAACAGAGAGGAAGGGGAGGATCAGAGCTTGCAGAATATTGTAGTGATACAATAAGTTACACCTGCAGTCTGACAGAAGACAGAAACAGACTTACAATTGTCTATGAAGATGGTCAGACAGCTCTAATTATTTTTACTCTGGATAACTGGATAACCACTGTGACAATGAAGGTCTTCTTGGTTGCAGTTCTAATCTTCTCCAGTAAGAACATTTAAATTGAGCTAAAAGAAAACAACAGTTTTTTTTCCAGCAAAGATTTTCTTGCTTAAATTAATGTTTATTTACTTGTTGCTCTGTTTTCTTGTTTTCCAGATTTCTCCTGCTGTGTAAAAATTCACCAGCCTCCATTTATATTCAGCTATGGCAGAGACACCGCTGTAACTTTGCAGTGTGAACAAGATGATGATGAATATTCCTACATGTTCTGGTACAGACACAGAGGCAGTGGGAAAATACAGCTAATAACATATTCTCTTGGTAAAGACGTGTGGAACATTGAAGCTCCTTTCAACAAATCCAAGTACACCATGTCCCGACCTGCAGTGTTAAGCTCCTCTCTGCAGATACAACCTGTTGAGGCTGGAGACTCAGCTGTGTATTACTGTGCCTCTAGCAGAGCACAATGGTTCAGAAAGCCTCAGCAGCTAAACAACAACCTCAAGTACAAACCAGGGGGAGAAGTTGTGGTGGGGATGAATGAGGAGCCTTAACTTCTTTAATTCTGGGGACTCTAAACAGGAATTTGTTGAGGTGTGGGATGTAACAGTCATAGTATTTTTTTAATAATTGAAGTAATTTCTCAAGCAAAACTGAAAAAATAACTGGTTATATTTTCTCAGTGATCTGACTTTTTGTGCTGCTCTTTCAACTAGACAAGTTGAAAGATGTCAATTACAAAATTAACTGAGGAAATAACTGGAAGATTAATCAGTGATGAAAATATTTGTTAGTCGCAGTTCTGTATGGCAGCAACATATCACCAATATGAGAGATATGAGAAATTAGAATTGGAGTATAAACTAAAAGCTGACAGCTCCAATGAGCTCCACTCCACTTCCTCCCCACAGTTCTGTGATGTTTCTGCAACACCACAAAGCTGATCAGATAAGTGAGCAGGTGAAAATGTGGTAAAGTTGATACATCCCATACAACATTACTGCCATGAGCAGTTTCTCAACTGTGTCACTTTGTCCTCAACTCTGCACATTTTTAATAATATAGTAATATAATTAAATAGTGTGTGTGCAGCCTGACAAGATCTAAGTATATCAAGTTTAAGAGGATAGCATACACTGACCCCTACAGGGTTCATGTGAGACTACATGAGGTGTGGCACTTCACAAAGTTAGGTCAGTACTGTATACAGGGTGGCCATTTAAATCATTTAAAAGGAGCTACATAGTTTTTAAGTGGTCTGAATAAGTCAATGTGACATACACACATTGATCTTGTAATGCAGTTACTTCCATTAAATAGAAAAATGGACATCAATTATTACTACCATTGATGTACTATACTACTTGAAAGCTAATTAATTAATTGACTTAGATGAGGTATTATTTAATAAACATATTCATAGGAATTAGGCAGATGAGGTATGAGCTGACAGTGGAATAAACTAAAAGAAAGAACCTAACACTGAAATGTTTATTGAACAATCAGGTTAAATTAGAAGAGACATAGTTCAAAGATGTCTCATCTTGTCTTTATCCTTTGATAATGTACTAACTGACAGATGATGCCATTAGATATAATAAATCTCCATCTTCAAAAACATACAGCAATGTTGTATTAAAATCTGGTGGTGCAATGATGCATGCATGCATCACAATGTAACACAATGTGTTATAACTGATAAAATTCTACCTCTTGGTTATGAAATCATAAACTAAAATCACTGCATCATAACTTAAAAACTCCTTTTGCCAACTATCATGCAACCGTATAGATTTGATTTGTTGTTGTAAACCTGCATTGACAGATTTTTATGGCCACATGGTGGCAGCAGAACAAGCTGTAGAAACAACAATGATGTACTATCGTCTAACTATAAAGTTGTTTTGGCAAATGTGTTGACTATCTACACATCCAGCAGACACAGAGCAGCATTAGCATTCATTTGCAGTTGTGCATCTGGTGATTGTGAGTCCAATGTTCACTCTCTTACATCTTTGTTTTTGGTCTCTACCAACTCCTAAGGGAAATATCTGGGGTTTTGTTGTTGTTTTTTTTAATCGTCATTATGTTCACCAGATGGGTGCAAATTTGGCTTCTGTTTAGTTCTGGGCAGGTCATGTACAGTGGGATTATCAGGGGATTTTTTGCCAAAAAGAGCTGTCCATGACAGCAGAGACAGATCACAATAGTAAAAGTAAATATTCCTGAGTAAATGTGTGTCTCTTCACTGATAACTGGGTGGATAAAGAGGCGTGACCATGACAGATGTCACTTCCTCTGAGCAGCTACAAAACAAACTCAAAAAGAGAAACCAGTCTCCCTTTTCCTTTCCTCTGTTCTTGCTTCTTTTCTTAGCTGACACAGAAATAGTAGCAGTCAGGTATGAGCCCGTTCAGGCCGTCAGTCAGCCCGACCTGCACAGCTGCTGTCACACAGAGAGATGGAGGCTGAGATATGGAGAAGCTGGATGGGGGAGGGAGAGAGGAGAGAACAAAAAGACTGTGGGTTTTTGTGTGATACTTTTTCACCGTGGGGACAGGGGGCCACGGTGATACAATTCCATAGAGCCGCCGTACAAAAACCTCCTCCCATTGACAACCATTGTGTAGACGGCTACGTGTAACTCAGGAAACTTGTTGGAGCAGAAAACATCAGTATTCTGTAGGTGTGTAGGATGGGAGGACACTTTGACACTGAAACATCAATTTATATGCAGAAAACATGTTGGAAAGAAGTTTGAAATTTTACTTTTATATTACATTTAGAGGATTAGAATTCTTATTTCATTCATCCTGACACACACACACACAAAAAAGACATTGGACACTGCGAAGCTCATCTTATATGATTAAACCTTCATCCCCTGGATTATTAAACTTTGTCTCAACACACTGATTATGAGACATTTTATGACTTTTTGGAAGAGGAGACAGTCAGTGTGACACTGGATCTGAAGCTTACTTTGGAAAAGGAAAGGAAAAGCTCTCACAGCTTCTATTCACTGCAAAAAAAACCTAAAAAAACAGAAAAGCTGCCATGAAAGTGAAGGAAAAACTGTTGGTATGTAAAAGCTGAAATACTGAGCTGAACAAAGAACACTGTGAACTACACTCAGCCTACTTACTTTGGCCAAGGAACCAAACTGACAGTTTTAGGTAAATATTTTCATTTATTACTCTATATTCATAGTTGTCACGTTGCCTTAGAGTCTCAATATAAACAGAAGTATTAGTAAAACTCTCTAAAGATAATTCTGGTAGAGAAAGACACAGGAGTTTCGTGCTCAGTATTTTTGAACTGTGACCAACCTCAACGAAGCATACTTTGGAAAAGGAACAAAACTGACTGTTTTGGGTAAGTCAGGATGATTAAAATGGAACAAATGTAGTGAGGTTTGTTACTGAAGTGGCCCATTAAGAATCCTAATGTACTTGGGTCTCTATAGTTTAAGTTCAGCTCAGTACTTTTTGATGTTAAGCCTAAACGCTGTGCCAGTTACGAAGCTTATTTCGGCCAGGGAACAAAACTGACTGTTCTTGGTGAGTAAGACATCAAACTTTCTTCTCATGAACTCAGAAGGTCTGTGGGGAAAAAGTTTTTGTGTTACATAAAACTTGTAAAAGCAGCATCTTGGGCTGTTTGAGCACTGATCAAGTGCACTGTGACTATGGTGCTGCAGAGGCTTACTTCGGAGGAGGAACAAAGTTAACTGTTTTAGGTAGGAAAACAATACAAATGGAAAACAGCGTTGTAGTTGGAATGTTTCTCTAAGAAGTACAGCACTCAAGTCTAGTTAAATTTGGCTCAAAGGTTTAAGTTCCTGAGTTAAGAAATTGTTAGCAGGAAGCTCATTTTAGCTGAGCACAAAACTGACTGTTCAAAGTTAAAATAGAGCCCATAAAAGGTTGAAACTGAGAGGTTTGTCTTCCATACAAAACAGGAGGTAGTTGTTGGTTTGAAAGGACAGTTACACTGATTACAAAATTAAAAAGTAAAGAGGTGAAGTAAAAGCTGTTTTGAGCACTGATCAAATGCACTGTGACTGGTGGGTATGGCGCAGAAGTTTTCTTTGGTGGAGGAACAAAGTTAACCGTTTTAGGTAAGAAAACATTTTAAAGTTCAATAAATATTGTTCAGATGTTTCTGACATTGTAAATAGTTGATTATATAGTAAGGACTCAGTATATCCTTGGTAACTCCAAGGCTCGACTCAGTCCTGACTATATAATCACGATTAAACCGTGATTCTAGCGGTTACTGGGCTAAAAAGTCAGAAAATTGTGACAAAATATATGGATGTTTAAAGTTTAAAAAGTTTTAAGTTATTGGAGGTCTAAAGGAGATTAAGTTTTTACAAGCCAAACAGTGAAAAAGTTGGAAAAAATTCAAAGTGGAACAGATAAAGAGAGGTAGGAGGAAGAGTTTTTGTGACAGTTGAAAGTCTCTGTGCTCCTTCAGCGAGGCTTACTTTGGAGCTGGAACTAAACTCACTGTTTTAGGTAAGAAAACCTGCAAAAATAACCTCTCAGAGCATGATTCTCAGCTTGTGTGTTTGTTAATATCATAGCCAGTACTTCAAATATACTTATTAGACGTTTTATTTGATGATAGTGATCAAAGTGTGCCAATTTATAAGTGTGAAAGAAGTTAATGCAGAATTTAGTAACAAAAAATAAAAAAAAGGAGCAGTGTCTATGTTCTCCAGTCAAAGTGGTGTGGCAATAAAACATTTGGCTCTATGCCCAGAGTATTACTCTCACACCAAGTTCTTATCAGCTCTGTGAAGTACTGTGAGTTTCCAGTCAGAGGCTTACTTCGGAGCTGGAACTAAACTCACTGTTTTAGGTAAGACTGTATTGATACACACATACTAACCTAATATATCAAAAGATAAAATGAAAACAAAAACATTTGTTTTGATAACTACTATTAGGTTGGTTATAATTTTTTAATCTTAGGCTGTTAGACAAACCTTAAATTGGCAATTTAAAATGGTCAAGAACAGATGTAATTGTGTAAAAGCATGTCTTCAAGAGTTTTGTGAGCACAGTTACAAGTGCTTAGTTTATCTGAAAATAAATGCAGAAAGACAGTCTGTTGTGTTGAATGGCAGAGTAGTTTTTCTGTAGCCTTGTATCAGTGTGAACAACTACAACCCAGCTTACTTTGGCAGTGGCACCAAACTGACAGTGTTGGGTAAGAAAATTATAAAAATTATGTGCATAAATGTTTATTTTTGGAGCATCAATTAACCTAAATGTGTCAAATAATTGTTGAGGAAATGTTATTATTTAGTGAGTGTTGTGTAGGTCTGTTGTAAAAAGTGCAAAAAAGTCTATGTGCGATAAATGTCTCAGTTCAACAGCAAAAATGCTATATTCTGTTCAGGCACCAGACTTTGTTATACTAAATCAACTATTGGTATAGTACAGGAAAATCAAGTATTTTGTTTATTTGCAGTAGTCAAGAGGTGAAAGGTGGTGAAGGAGGTGAAGAAAGTTGGAAAAAATGTTAAAGTAAATTAATCATTAAGAAAGATAATGGTGATACTGTGACTGTGTATAATTACTAGTTGGTGATAAACTCACTAATACAGCAATATGTTAGAGGTTCAAACTCTTTGTCTTTGTCAGTTTTGTTTTTTTTGAATGTGTGTCAGTGATGTGCTTTGGCATTTACAACTAAGTTCTGGGTAAGACTCCTGCAATAACTTCATTAAAACAAACATTTATTTGACTAAATTAAATCAGTGTGAGTTATGTAACCTGCAATGATCATGTTGTATTTGATGTTGATGATCAGTGTGAAAAAGATGTCTTGTCTCTTTGTAACCCAGTGTTTAAATCCTGATATTAAGATGTCACATGTGCTTTAGAGTTAGGTGTTGTATATTGGTTTGTTGCAGATCTACAGGCAGCTTTAATTTAGTGATTTCTTTCCTTTGTCCTCACAGAAAGGAATATCACCCAACCAACAGTGACAGTGTTTAGACCTTCATTACATGAGTGTGAAAACAAGAACAAGAACGGGACAGACGTTATAAGGAGGAAGACCTTACTTTGTGTGGCCAGTGGGTTCTACCCAGACCATGTTAGTGTGTCATGGAAGGTTGATGGGAAGAAAGTCGACAAAAATGTGTCGACTGACAGTGCTGCCCAGCTGGACGGTGATTTCTACAGAATCACTAGCAGGTTGAGGGTCCCTGCTAAAGACTGGCACAACCCCAAGAAACACTTCCAGTGCATCGTCAGCTTCTTCAATGGGAATGAAACTAAGCATTTTGAAGGCTCAATTAAGGGTGAAGCAGGTATGTTCATCTGGCACTCAGAAATAACCTTAACCTGATCTACTGACAATGTAAACAACCATCTGTTCTTGTCTAATCTTTTTTGTTATTTTTCTTTCAGATCCGGTAAAAAGAGGTAAATATTACAATATATAACAACAATATAGAAGATAAGATATTATTCTGTGGTTCTGTACACCTCACTGCATCAGTTCTATCATGGTTATCATCACATAGAAAACATTTAGTGTCCTACATAACTGAAATAAACATGCTTATGGTAGAATTTGTAACTCCTCTGACTGTTTAAACTTTCTGCAGCAAAATATCTGAAGATCACACAGAGTGCCAAACTCTCCTACAGTGTTTTTATCGTCAAGAGCTGCATCTATGGAGCCTTTGTAGTGTTTCTGGTGTGGAGACTTCAGGTTTGTCAAAACTAACACTTTTGCTTGACTGTCCTTCACATAAAATCTGGTTGCATGCATACATACATACATGTAATATAAGATATATAATAAAAAGAGCTCATGACATCAACACATTGTGTCCTTTCTGTCTATTTCAGGGTTCAACTGGAAAGGACTGATGTGAGAGCTGAGCTGCGGCAAATGAACTCTGGGATGGATTAAAGTGCTTTCTGTAAATACAACTGAAAACAAAGTAGTTATATTTCTATATTTCAGTGCATTTATACTCATATATCTAATCCTGCAGACAGTAGATGGATGGTTTTGTGCTTACTGTTATTACAATGCTAGAGCTATGACTGCCATGCTGGTTCATTTGGAACCAGATTTTTTATAGATACTTAATAATTCTGTGTATTAGTTTTTGGTTGTGAAATACTTGTTTGCTTAACTTTCTTCTTAATAAAAGCATTTCAGGGAATATTGTCAGCCACGTGCATTAATTTCTATACAAGAGCTTCAGGTTTCTCATGACATGACATCTCCAGATGAGAAAGCTTCATTTAGGGTAGAGTAGGCCTTTATCTACATGCAGTATTTACATTGAGTATATATCTAAATCAGAACAGGACATGGATTAATCTCCACATCAGACGCTGTTGACGTCATAATATGTAATTTAAATAAGAAAGAACTAGATAAAGTACATTTGTCTGTTTCTCTCACAGCTCATTCTACACTGAAAATAATTTTTTCCAGAGATAGTGAGTGTGGTATTTTTAGCAGTTCACCAACCAGCCTGTTTTCTGAGAAATCAATTACTTTCCATCTACTTATGTTGAAACATCTCAGCTCAGGAAACCTTCACAAGCAGGTTCATTTGGCTCATAACAAGTTTTCCAATGAGCAAACTGAAAGCTGACTCAAGTTTTACCAGTAAATTTAACTGATAAGTAAAATTCCATCAACTAATCTGCATCTTTTTACACGTTGTGAAATGATTTGAGCTCATCAAAGTGGATTTATTTGAGTCTTAGCTTTGAGTACACACAACAGTTTGTATACTCCTCATGAGTAAAGAAATCCTTCCTTTAGTTTAAACAATGCAAGAACGTAAATGTCAAGAGCGTGATTCTAACTCATAACAACAGGAAATCACCGTTCTCTCCTCTGTGTACAACAAAAGAAGGTCCAAACTTGTGGTGAGGGACAAACTGGAGCAGAAACTGTGCAGAGGTAGAGAGCAACAGCAGAGGAGGATGTGGTCACAGAGCAGCCTGCACCAGATCGTTCTCTGTGCTGAGAAATGATGGAGGTGCAACCTTCCACTTGCCCACAACCTCCAGCTCAACCAATGCCACCATCTCTGCAACCACAACCACACACTGCACATCTCTGAGTGAACAGCTGGGAGAAGCTGCTATTTCTGTGTCAACTGAAGCAACAGAATAAACAATAAGTTTGTGTTCTTTTACAAAAACAGCTGTTTACTGGTGCAGAAATTTTACTGCTTAGGTTTATGCTGTGATGAATAAGAGACATGTAACAAGTATCTTGTTGCATGTGCAGTAATAATAAAAAATAATGAAAAATTGAGGTGTTCCATTATAATCTCCTCTGTAAATTATCTTCATAGCAGATCACTGTATACATTAGATGCGTAATGTGACTATATTTGAAGTGTATCATGCCCATTTAAGAAATATTTGCTGTACATCTAAACAGTGCTCCATCTGCATTAGAGACAGTGGGACTCAAGCTGAGGGAAAAACGCCTGCTGCTCCATTTGCTTCCTTAAAAACATGTTTGTACTCACTCAGGTCGATAAACAGGAAAACATATGTGAGATGGCAGCAGACATAGTTGGTTTATCTCACTCCCACAATCGGATCTTTAAGGATCATTTCATCCATTTAGAATAATTTCCTCAATACTATCGCCTTATGTGTGATAGCAGGTTCAAAATAAGTTACAGTAGATACAAGGAAAAATTGAGACAATACTATTTAGTAATTTCAGTAGATGTCAATGCTCTCCCATTAATATGACAGTTTTGCACTGGGATTTTGTACTGGGCTGAAATTCAAACTACTGAGCGAACAGAAGACTAACATCATGCAACAAGACATCCAAACTGCAGAAACCAGCAAACTGACCTTGATACAGCCAAACAAGAGAACATGTTTTCAGCCTTAAACTTCTGATTTTCAAATAAAATCAGGAAAACCTACCATTATGTTTGGACGAATACTCATGAATACTAAAATAGTAGATCAAGACATGAAAACCCTGGGGCAACAAAAATACTGATCATTATTAGAAGTAAGTACACACTGTTTTCACGAGTTAAATACTGTTTGAGTTTTCTGTAGCAGCATACTAAATTTGTATTATTGGATTGATCCTTCACTGATAAAGTACGAGAGAAAGAAAAAGCAGATGAAGCCAAACTGGGGGCTGCAGGATTAACAAACTGGCAACTAGTTACAGAAATATCTGAACCCACATGATACCATACATGTAGCTGAATGAGCTGTTCATTTGATGTGCTGAGCGACCCTTCTGGAACAAACTATGTATCAAATTATGTAGGATTTCTATATACGTAATCCTACGCCTTGATAACTCAGGATTTTATCAAAGTGTTTACACATGTCACACATCACATTCTTTAGAAAGATTGATGCTACTTACACAGATTTTCACATTGTTAGCACTATTGGGCTCAGACTCACTCTTACCCAACTCTTCACTGTCAGACTTTTCATCACTCTAAACACTGCTTCAACAGTCTCTCCTGTATACGTGGCAGAGGTGGCAGCATATTTGAAGTGTATGAGTTGAAGTTTATCATGTGTTTAACATGATGGCAAAGACAGACTAAAACCACCTTAGACTCTGACATCTGTTTAGCTGTTGCTGAGGGAGGGCTGTACATCCTGTGAGCACCAGAGTTTGCAGACTTCAGCTGGTTGACTATCAGGCGCCATCACTGGATAAACCTGCGGTCATTCAGTCATTCAGTCAATCGCTTCTTCGAGGATCAGATGTAAATTTCTGAACCTCGTTTCACACAATGTCTCTGAATCAGTCAGTGATCTTCATTAAGTCATTAAATTGATCACTGGTGGGGTTTCCTCATGCCATGCATTTTACACAATCATAATGAGGCTGCTGCACTCATATAAATTAATATCAGCTTCTGACATTGTAAATTGAAAAATCACGGTCCAATTTCTAAGTTATTACTCACTGGATACCCCAGTATTTTTTTTTTCACACCAGCGGAGACATACAACTAATGAAGCAAAGATAACAACAAAGTCTAACTGAAGATATCCAAATAGCTATTCCCACTAAAAAAGTAGTTAACAGAGCAGCACCTCTGTTTGTGTTCTGTCTGGTGCTCTCGTCTGTCATTGCTGAACTGACAGGGGCCTGAACGGGGAAAGTAACAGCAGATTGTCACATCATCTGTGTCACAATGTTGATATTCTTCATATTTTTGTTTCTTTTATCTACTTTAATGGATTAAGGTGACAAGTATTCTAAAGAAAAATAGATGTTTTTGACTAATGACTTAAAGTATCTCAAAGGTTTGTTTTCCCAGAGGTGCCTCTGACAACAAGCGATAGTCCAAGCTTACCTACTTTCATTATTAGAAAACTGGTGAATCTGTTGCCAGTGAGATCCACTACTCACACAGCAACAAATTATGATGTGATTCTCTGATACAAACAGGAAGGACAAGAGCTCCTAAAAAGCTTCTGGGATATCTGAGGAGAAATGTGAAGGCAAAATCAGCTTTGAGGAGAAGGACTGACATTAAACCTCACCATCTCAGCTCTTAAAACTGCTGCTTTGGATCATATGTTTTATGTTATCAATTTCAAATCAGACTTAACCTTTTGCTCAATGTGAGCTTAATGACCTGTTTTGCTTCCTTTAAATGTCTGCAGCTAAGAACATAACTAAACACTGCAGATCATGATCCACCTGGTCTCTTCAGCTTGTCAGTGTTGCAGTCGTGTACTGTGGGGGACCCCTAGGACCCTTATCCTACCATCTATGCTTGGAATGATAATGAAGATTTTGATCACAGCAGCTCACAGGGTCACACATCCTGGTGAAACTCCCATGGCTCTTCATATCGAGGGAGTAAGACTCTGGTTTCTGTCGGGACATGGATACTGTCTGTCAGTCTTTTTGCTGTTAAATACAGGTAAATACCCATCAAAGTCAGCATGGACTCACCTTATAGACGCAGTTTTACAGCTTTCCAGTTTTGCTACTATTAAGGTGAATCTCATTCCATTATCCAGCAAAAATATTTAATTATGCTATCCTTGATTATTAAACATACAGGAATTACTGATGGGAGTGATGTCACCCAGACACCCATACTGTGGAGAAAACAGGGTGACAATGCAACAATACACTGCAACCACTCCAAGAGTTTTGACTACAACCAGATGTACTGGTACAGACAGCTGCCTGGGCTGTGTGAAATAATTGTGTTCACAGCAACAGCCAAAAACGACTTTGGAGATTTCAACGAACAAATTTTCAGCCACTAAGCCCTAATGTTGAGACTGGGACATTCACAGTATGAAGAATCTGGTGCCAGAGGATGAGAAGCATGTTTCACAGTAACAATAAGTGAACACAGTGATACAGACACATGTGAGAGCTGAACAAAAACCCCAGTGAGTTGTTTGAACAACTTTTACCAAAACCTTTAACCTCCTGTACAGTAGGGGGACCTCGAGTGTAATCACAGAGCATTTTCCAGCAGTGACACTCCCATCTGCATCTCTTATATTTCTGTAACTACACTGACAGTTACATTATATATGAGACTTGGACCTGTAGAACATGGACATTATCAAACATGGTCTCTCCAGCTTGTTACTGTTTCTGCTCTGGAACAAAGGTAAAGATCTAGGGTTGGGTAATATGGTTGACAGCAGCAGAAGTGAATGATTTTAAACTGGTCGACTGCATGAGAGTTAAAATGTTCACTAGTAATAACTTTTAAACACTTATACATACTGTTTATACACACAGGTCTTATTGATGGGAGTGATGTCACCCAGACACCCATACTGTGGAGAAAACAGGGTGATGAGGCAACAATACACTGCCAACCACCAAGAGTTTTGACTACAACCAGATGTACTGGTACAGACAGCTGCCTGGAGAAACAATGAAACTAATTGTGTTCACAACAACAGCCAAAAAACGACTTTGGAGATTACAGCAAAGACAAATTTTCAGCCACTAAGCCTAATGTTGAGACTGGGACATTCACAGTGAAGAATCTGGTGCCAGAGGATACAGGCTTGTATTTCTGTGCTGTAGGTGAACACAGTGATACAGACACATGTGAAAGCTGAACAAAAACCTCAGTGCACTGTTAACACAACTTTTAGCAAAACCTTTAACCTCCTGAACAGTAGGGGGACCTCGAGCATAATCACTTTTTCCAGCAGTGACACTCCCATCTGCAACCCTTCATCTCTCTGTTATAACATCACTCCTCCATCACCAGACGGCAGTGACTCTGGTGCCTAAGTTTGTTTTGCTCAGAACACAATAATATTGATCTCAGCTAGGTCTGGTGAAACTCTCTGCAGCTCTGTCTGTGTTGTAGGTACTGTACATTATGATGCTGATGACTGAGAGAAGCTCTCACTTGGTATTGATTTTTCCTACTTCTGTGGATAAAAAAAAAAACTAACAAAAAAACTTAATGATCTGATTTTGAGCTTTCAGTTGGTTCAGTCTTCATGATGAAGAGGACTCACTGTTGGTCCTGTAACATGACAAAATAACAAAAACACAATGTTTTACCTCTGCAGGTCTAAGTGATGGGAATGATGTCACTCAGACTCCTCTGCTGTAGACATGAGATTCAGTCTGCGACAATGAACTGCAGTCACACCTGGGGCAGTACATATCAACAGATGTACTGGTACAGACAGCTGCCCGGAGAAACAATGAAACTAATTGTGTTCACAACAACAGCCACACCAAATCACGACTTTGGAGATTTCAGCAAAGACAAATTCTCAGCCACTAAACCTGATGTTGAGACTGGGACATTCACAGTGAAGAATTTGGTGCCAGAGGATACAGGCTTGTATTTCTGTGCTGTGAGTGAACACGATACAGACATGTGAAGACTGAACAAAAACCCCAGTGCTGTTTTCTGGCTACCAAATATGTCAATGGCACTGTGGAGCCTTGAGTACCACAAACACTCCATGTTACTCGATTCCGTGGATTTTGTTGAGGCCACTGACGAGCGTCGCACAATATGACCTCCCACCTGCATCTCTATATTTCTGTAACCACACTGACAGTTACATTATATATGAGACTTGGACCTTAGAACATGGACATTATCAAACATGGTCTCTCCAGCTTATTACTGTTTCTGCTCTGGAACAAAGGTAAACATCTAGGGTTGGGTAATATGGTTGAAATCAATAATATGACTGAATTTAAAAAAAATAAATCTAGTATCAAAATATATTACAGGATGGCAAAGTATGTAAAATCACAAAAGATATTTTTCTATTTTTCTACATTCAGTACAGTGAGGTATGTTCATCTTTAATGTACTACATCAGAAAAAGTATTCATACATGTACGAAACAACAAACTTTTTTTATCCACATTGGCACAAAATCATAACACTTTTACATACTGTTTATACACACAGGTCTTATTGATGGGAGTGATGTCACCCAGACACCCATACTGTGGAGAAAACAGGGTGACAATGCAACAATACAATGCAGCCACCAAGGGTGCTGACACTTCAGATATTGCTGGTACAGACAGCTGCCTGGAGAAACATAATGAACTAATTGTATTTCACAGCAACCCAGCCACACCAAATCGACTTTGATTTCAACAAAGACAAATTTTCAGCCTCAGCTGATGTTGAGACTGGGACATTCACAGTGGAGAATCTGGTGCCAGAGGATACAGGCTAGTATTTCAGTGCTGTAAGTGAACACAGTGATACAGACACATGTGAGAGCTGAACAAAAACCCCAGTGAGTTGTTTGAACAACTTTTAGCAAAACCTTTAACCTCCTGAACAGTAGGGGGACCTCGAGCATAATCACAGAGCATTTTCCAGCAGTGACACTCCACCTGCATCTCTTATATTCTATTGCGACAGTTACATTATATGAGAGACTTGGACCTGTAGGGTGTGGACATTATCAAACATGGTCTCTCCAGCTTATTACTGTTTCTGCTCTGGAACAAAGGTAAAGATCTAGGGTTGGGTAATATGGTTGACAGCAGCAGAAGTGAATGATTTTAAACTGGTCGACTGCATGAGAGTTAAAATGTTCACTAGAAATAACTTTAACTGCCGCCCTTGCTGTTTTACACACAGGTCTTATTGATGGGAGTGATGTCACCCAGACACCCATACTGTGGAGAAAACAGGGTGACGAGGCAACAATACACTGCAACCACTCAAGAGTTTTGACTACGACCAGATGTACTGGTACAGACAGCTGCCTGGAGAAACAATGAAACTAATTGTGTTCACAACAACAGCCAAAAACGACTTTGGAGATTTCAGCAAAGACAAATTTTCAGCCACTAAGCCTAATGTTGAGACTGGGACATTCACAGTGAAGAATCTGGTGCCAGAGGATACAGGCTTGTATTTCTGTGTAAGTGAACACAGTGATACAGACACATGTGAGAAATGAACAAGAAAACCTCAGTGCCTGTTAACACAACTTTTGCCAAAACCTTCTCCTCCTGAACAGTAGGGGGACCTCGAGCATAATCACATTTTCCAGCAGTGACACTCCCATCTGCAACCCTTCATCTCTCTGTTATAACATCACTCCTCCCATCACAGACTGACAGTGACTCTGGTCTCTAAGTTCATTTTGATCAGAACACAATAATGATCTCAGCTGGTCTGATCAAACTCTCTGCAGCTCTGCTCTGTGTTGTAGGTACTGTACATTATGATGCTGACAACTGAGAGAAGCTCTCACTTGGTTTTGATTTTTCCTACTTCTGTGGATAAAAAAAAAACTAACAAAACTTAATGATCTGATTTTGACCTTTCAGTTGGTTCAGTCTTCATGATGAAGAGGACTCACTGTTGGTCCTGTAACATGACAAAATAACAAAAACACAATGTTTTACCTCTGCAGGTCTAAGTGACGGGAATGATGTCAATCAGACTCCTCTGCTGTGGAGCACTGAGGGTCAGTCTGCGACAATGAACTGCAGTCACACTAAGGGCAGTACATATCAACAGATGTACTGGTACAGACAGCTGCCCGGAGAAACAATGAAACTAATTGTGTTCACAACAACAGCCACACCAAATCACGACTTTGGAGATTTCAGCAAAGACAAATTCTCAGCCACTAAACCTGATGCTGAACTGGGACATTCTGATGAAGAATTTGGTGCCAGAGGATTGAGCTTGTATTTCTGTGTATAGTGAACACATTGAAGCCACAGACACATGTGAGAGCTGAACAAAAACCTCAGTGCACTGTTTTCACAGCTGCTATCAAATATGTCATGTACTGTGGAGCCTTGAGTACCACAAACACTCCATGTTGCATCTGATTCACCACGTGGATTTTTGATAGAGCCACTGACAGAGAACGTCACACAATATATGACACTCCCACCTGCATCTCTTATATTTCTGTAACTACACTGACAGTTACATTATATATGAGACTTGGACCTGTAGAACATGGACATTATCAAACATGGTCTCTCCAGCTTATTACTGTTTCTGCTCTGGAACTTGAGTAAACATATCTGATTTGACGTAAACGAAATCAATAATATGACTGAATTTTAAAAAATAAATCTAGTATCAAAATATATTACAGGATGGCAAAGTATGTAAAATCACAAAAGATATTTTTCTATTTTTCTACATTCAGTACAGTGAGGTATGTTCATCTTTAATGTACTACATCAGAAAAAGTATTCATACATGTACGAAACAACAAACTTTTTTATCTGCCATTGGCACAAAATCATAACATACTGTTTATATACACAGGTCTTATTGATGGGAGTGATGTCATCCAGACACCCATACTGTGGAGAAAACAGGGTGACAATGCAACAATACAATGCAGCCACACCAAGGGTGTTGGCTACAACCAGATGTACTGGTACAGACAGCTGCCCGGAGAAACAATGAAACTAATTGTGTTCACAACAACAGCCAAAAACGCATTTAGATTTCAGCAAAGACAAATTCTCAGCCACTAAGCCTGATGTTGAGACTGGGACATTCATAGTGAAGAATCTGGTGCCAGAGGATACAGGCTTGTAGTTCTGTGCTGTAAGTGAACACAGTGATACAAACACATGTGAGAGCTGAACAAAAACGATGAGTTGTTTGAACAACTTGCCAAACAACAACTTATCCTGAACAGTAGGGGACTTGAGCATAATCCTGGAAGCATTTTCCAGCAGTGACACTCCCACCTGCATCTCTTATATTTCTGTAACTACACTGACAGTTACATTATATATGAGACTTGGACCTGTAGAACATGGACATTATCAAACATGGTCTCTCAACATTTTACTGTTTCTCCTGGAACAAGGTAAAGATCTAGGGTTGGGTAATATGGTTTGACTGGCAAGTGAATGATTTTAAACTGGTCGACTGCATGAGAGTTAAAATGTTCACTAGAAATAACTTTTAAACACTTATACATACTGTTTATACACACAGGTCTTATTGATGGGAGTGATGTCACCCAGACACCCATACTGTGGAGAAAACAGGGTGACGAGGCAACAATACACTGCAACCACACCAAGAGTTTTGACTACGACCAGATGTACTGGTACAGACAGCTGCCTGGAGAAACAATGAAACTAATTGTGTTCACAACAACAGCCAAAAACGACTTTGGAGATTTCAGCAAAGACAAATTTTCAGCCACTAAGCCTGATTTTTACAGTGGAACATTCACAGTGAAGAATCTGGTGCCAGAGGATACAGGCTTGTATTTCTGTGCTGTGAGTAAACACAGTGACACAGACACATGTGAAAGCTGAACAAAAACCCCAGTGCACTGTTTGAACAACTGTTAATAAAACCTTTAACCTCCTGAACAGTAGGGGGACCTCGAGTATAATCACAGAGCATTTTCCCGCAGTGACACTCCCATCTGCATCCCTTCATCTCTCTGTTATAACATCACTCCTCCCATCACAGACTGACAGTGACTCTGGTCTCTAAGTTCATTTTGCTCAGAACACAATAATGATCTCAGCTGGTCTGATCAAACTCTCTGCAGCTCTGCTCTGTGTTGTAGGTACTGTACATTATGATGCTGATGACTGAGAGGAGAAGCTCTCACTTGCTTTTGATTTTTCTGACTTCTCTGGTTTATTTAAAAATATGATATTGACCATTCAGGTTGCATGATGAAGAGGAGTCACTGGTGGTCCTGTAACATGACAACATTTTTTTTTTTTTTAACCCCTGCAGGTCTAAGTGATGGGAATGATGTCACTCAGACTCCTCTGCTGTGGAGCACTGAGGGTCAGTCTGCGACAATGAACTGCAGTCACACTAAAGGCAGTACATATCGACAGATGTACTGGTACAGACAGCTGCCCGGAGAGACAATGAAGCAAATAGTTTACACAACTGCGTACAGCCCTCATGAGTATCAAAGTGGCTTCAGTGAGGACAAATTTCCAGCAAAGAAGAACGACGCTGAGACTGGATCTTTGACTGTGAAGGAGCTGCTGCATAATGACAGTGGAGTGTATTTTTGTGCTGTGAGTGAACACAGTGATACAGGTGATTTAGACAGCTGTACAAATACTCAACTGTTGGTGTCACAGAGAATAGAAGATAACAATCCCTTTAATGAACTGTAGAGGGAACCATACACAAATGGTCCCACTTATCATTAGACCATGAGAAAGAACTATGAGCCTTTTAAACTTACATTCAATTTCATATTAATTGTCCTGTGCAGTACTGAAGTATGACTATCATGGTAACTTATTTCTCTCCATGCATTAGAAACAGTCTTGAAAAAGATCTGAAAATAAACAACAGCAAATAAACTGTGATTCTACTTACTTTTTTGTTAGGGAGTTGCAATTGTATGACTTTTTTCTACAAGCAGAAATACTTTTCTTCAATTAACATGTCAAAATTCATTCCTTTTGAATGTGTGAAACATTTCATAAAATTCATCTGCTCCTTGTGAAATATTCTACACCGCTTATGTGAAGGGTTTTGTTTATTTTCCCATTTGTTGTTCTATTGTTGGTTCTTAAAGAATTTTACACTTGATTTTACTTAAAATATATCAAGTCGGTGTTTTCACACTTGATGGTTACAATGTCAGTACTCTCTTCAACAAGTATAGGTGCCTGAATACTGAAAATATAACATGGTATCTATAAACCACCATCGGGTCTGTGTGTACCACCAAAAACTGTCTTGCACCTGGAACCAACCACACTAAAAGATGTTTTCACTACACTCTGTTTTATATCTATAAATGACATGAAAATGTTAATAAAGACACATTTTTACAAGTTATTTGTTAACTGACAAGTACCACAACTGTGTATTTCAACATCAGTTGATCACGTTAAAATTTATCTATCACTGGTTCATACTGATCATTCTGATCCTCCATCTTATTTAACACAGTGTTCAGTTCAGAACATAACATCATCATCAAACTTGACCTCCTCCACTTGACAGTGTTACTGACGTGAATGTAGGGGAACCTCCATCCAGAGTGTGGGTTTTTATGGAGAGCTGCTAACAGGACCAGAGATCATCACATGCTGCAGAGACACACCTACCCTTCTATCTCTTCATATCTCAGTAACTACTCTGATTAGATTATACATGAAACAAAGTTTTTGAACATGAGCATTATCAAACACAGTCTCCTCAGCTTGTTGGTATTTGTGCTCTGGATAAAAGGTACAGTAGTGTAAGATTAGCATGTTTATTTCAGCGATCAGAGGGTGACAATGATTTTAAAATAACGTACTGTTTGCCAGTTAAAATGTTAAAATGTGGGAACCTTTACTGTCATACACACAGGTCTAACTGATGGAAGTGATGTCCAACAGGTTTCCATACTGTGGGAAAAAAGGGGCAACAATGCAACAATTCAATGCAGACACACCAAGGATGCTGGCTACAACCAGATGTACTGGTACAGACAGCTGCCTGGAGAGACAATGAAACAAGTAGTGTTCACAAGACTTGGCAACGATTACCATGACTTTGGAAATTTCAGCAAAGAGAAATTCTCAGCCATTAAGCCTGATTCTTTCAGTGGGACATTCACAGTGAAGAATCTGGTACCAGAAGATAATGGCTTGTATTTCTGTGCTGTGAGTAAACACAGTAATACAGACACATGTGAGAGCTGAACAAAAACCCCAGTGCAATCTTTGCACAACTGTCATGTACTACAGGGGGACCTCAAGTACCACACATTCTCCCAGTTACACCACGTGGATTTTAATACAGAGGCCAACAGCATTACAGAACATCACTGATATGACACACCTACCTGCACATTGTTAGATCTCTAACTACACTGACAATTATATCAGACCAGCTGCAGTCTCTGAACTACAAAACATGGACTTTATCAAACATGGTCTCCTGAGCTTCCTAATACATTTGGTCTTGATAAAAGGTAAGATCTACCTTTTACATTTGTTGGATTAACAGTAAAAGCTGAAAATCCACTTGAAATGGTCTACTGTATACAACCTAAAATGTTCAATAACTTTTATTGTAATACACACAGGTCGAACTGATGGAAGTGATGTCACCCAGACCTCAATACTGTGGAAAAAAGAGGGTGACAATGCAACAATAAAATGCAGCCACACCAAGGGTGGTAGCTACATCCAGATGTACTGGTACAGACAGCTGCCTGGAGAAAGTATGAGACAAGTTGTGTTCACAATTGCAAACACCAAACCTACCTTTGAACCAGACTTCACAGATGACAAATTTTCAGCCACTAAGCCTGATGCTGAGACTGGGACATTCACAGTGAAGAATCTGGTGCCAGAGGATAAAGGATTGTATTTCTGTGCTGTAAGTGAACACAGTGATACAGACACATGTGAGAGCTGAACAAAAACCTCAGTGCACTATTGCCTGTTACAACTATCTATACTGTAGGGGGACCTCAAGCACCACGACTTCTCCCAGTTATACCACGTGGATTTTGATATGGAAACCAACATTATCAGAGAAGATCACACACAAGACACTCCCACTTACTACTTTTTAGATAGGTAAGGGCAGTGACTTATATTAGACCTGTTGTAGTCTCTGAACTGCAAAACATGGGCCTTATCAAATACAGTCTCCTGAGCTTTTTAATACTTCTGATCTGGACAAAAGGTAAGATCTACCCAACTACATTACAACCTTTTTCCCTTCACACAGACTGATGGTGACTCTTGTTTCTACATTTATTTTGTTCTGTACACAATAATGATCTCAGCTGGTCTGATCAAACAAATCCATACTAATGATTTTATGTAGATTTTCTCTCTTTTTTTCTTGTTGATGGTCCTGTAACATGTGATGTTTCACCCCCACAGGTCTTACTGATGGGAGTGATGTCACCCAAACCCCTCTGTTGTGGAAGAACGAGGGTCAGTCTGCGACAATGAACTGCAGTCACACCAAGGGGATTGACCACGACCAAATGTACTGGTACAGACAGCTGCCAGGGGAGATGATGAAGCAAATTGTTTTCACAACTTCAACTCCACCACATAAATATGAGAGTGGCTTTAGTGAGGACAAATTTCCAGCAAAGAAGAACGACGCTCAGACTGGATCTTTGACTGTGGAGAAGCTGCTGCATAATGACAGTGGAGTGTATTTCTGTGCTGTGAGTAAACACAGTGATACAGGTGACTTAGACAGCTGTACAAATACCCAACTGTTGGTGTCACAGCAAATAAGAGACATCAGTGTTTTTAATTATCTATAGGGGGAGCTCTACACCTGCAAACTACTTCAAGCAAGTAGCATATGCCTGAAAAATGTTTCTGTTTTGTGTTTTATTGTTTGATTTGTGATTATGTCACATTACATGTTAAATTATAGGCGATGAGTTAACATTTGTGGAATCCAACTGAGTGCTGCTTTAATTATTGCTATATTTAATTCATTACTTTTGAAATTTCCAGTAAAATCTTTACACACTCCTTAAATTTTGTATCACAAACTGTGCTCGACTGTTACATTGATTGTATGTATTGTATTCTGTGGCATGAAATATTTGAAATATGAAAACACTTTTGAAACATTTTTTCACAAGCCTCCATCACATTTGACCTTTTTACAGAGGTTACGTCACATGACAGGATGATGCTGCTGTCAGTTAGCTTTGTCGAATGTCTCACTGTACATGTACTCAGTCTGTTTAGCATCTCAGAATGATTTCAGCACTAATTATCTTTACTGTTTCTCTGCTCTGTCCTACAGGTATTATTCTTTAAACATCTTTTTTTATTGAAAATATTAAATTAGTATCGAAAGGCATTTTCTTATTTATTTCCCCTATTGTTGACTTTAAAACCTCTTGGTTTATCGTTTAATTCCAGGTAGTAATACCAGTAATGGAGTCCACCAAACCTCGAGGTTACTGGTAGAGAGGGGTCAGTCTGCCCAGATGAACTGCAAGCATGATCTTGGGGGTGCTTACTTTCAGATGTGCTGGTATCAACAGCTGCCAGGGGAGAATCTCAAACGGATCGTCTCCACAGTGCCTTACAGTGAGGCAGACTTTGGAGATTTTAGCCGAGACAAATTCTCAGCCACAAAGTCTGAAGCTGAAAGCGGATCTTTCACGGTGAAAAACGTTGAACCAGGTGACAGCGGACTGTACTTCTGTGCCGTCAGCTCACACACTGTGATGCTGATATTTGTCAAGCTGCACAAAAACCACAGACTCAGTCTGGCACTCTGCCTGACATGATCATATTACAATGTTACTATATTCATGTTCATCAAAGACATACTGACAAGGTGGATACACATAAAACACAGAATGAAAATCACAAACACCAGACTCGAGACAGAGGGAAAGAGCTTTTTATGAAAAGGGATACATGAGAGGACAGAAAACATGGATGTAAAGGGGATGGATTTGAATGGGGTGGACAAAATAAAAGGAAACACCTGTCAACACAACACAATACAGTTCAACAGCACCACAGACTACATCCTTCAAAATGATCACAGTTTCATCAAAAACTGAATCCTGAAACCCTCGTGAAGGGAGGATTAGTTGCAGGAGTGTTACACTGCATTAATTTTAGCTATGTGCACCTTGAGTTTATATACATCATATTATATTATATTACATTATGACCATGTGACCATCCCCGTCACAAAGCAAGAGGCATCTAAAATGAATGAACAAATATGTTTCAAATATTTCAAGGAATCAATACAATGAAAATTTGATTTGAGAGCAAACATTTAGCATTTTCAAGTGATAAATGACTTTGATTCTCAGATTTAAAGTTGATTAATTCTCTATCAATCTATTAATACCATGTAAAAAAACATTATGGAAGGTTTTTATAAACTGAAGTTCTACACCACAACATGAGAGCAACCAGAGGCTTGCTCACAATACCACAATGTATCTCCTCCCCTCTACACTGATCCCATAACGTCTGTTCAGTCTGTCAGTTGATGCAGAGACAGAGAGGAAGATAAAGACATCATGGTCAGAAACCTCAGCTGGATCTCTGTGCTGCTTCTCTGGCTCTCCTGTAGGTTTAAATTCAAACTGTTCCCTAAAAGTTACATTTTTGTATCCATCTCTGTTTTATTAATGCTTTTCCTCTTTCAACACAGGTCGCTCACTGAGCAATAAAGTCGATCAGGCTCCAACATCAATACTGGGAGGACCTCATGGTTCAGCAACAATCAGCTGCAGCCATTCAGTCAGTTCATACAATGTAATACTGTGGTACCATCAGCCAGTGGGTGACTCAGCCCTTAAACTCATTGGACATATTCTATATACTAACCCAACCCTTGAGGAGAAATTCAAACAGCATTTCAATGTGACTGGAGATGGCTCATCAAAATCTCTACTTCATGTGCTGAAATTCAGACAGCCAGAAGACAGTGGCATGTATTACTGTGCAGCTAGTAAGCACAGTGACTGTATTACCTTCTCGCCTCTACAAAAACCCTCTCTGATAATCCACCACATAAATTCACACCGAGGGAGAGCACACCTGCATCTGGCAACTGCTTATAGCAGGAACTCACAGTGATCTTAAATTCAGTAAGAAAGCACTTTCTACTTTTAAAATGTGTACTTAGTTATTTTGGAAACAGTTATGTTGCTATCACTGCTTCACAATACAAAACCTCACCATCATACGTTTTTACGTTTCAGTATTACAGCTCACAGCTTCTTGCACCTGTATTCCTTCCTTTCACAAGATGGCGGTATATCTTCAATCACACCTTTATACTGAGCTAGTGATGTGTAGTGGTAGCTGACATGATGATAGTGATGACAAGCTGAAGAGATAAACCTTAACTGCCACCTACACAGTTCCAGAGAGATTCTGTTTCCTCAAAGAGGGAGTTGAAATCATCGTATAACCTCGTACAGAATATCTTTCACAGCAACAGTAAAATTATTACCAAACAAAATAACACAGAGGACAACATGAACCTCTTATTACTAAGCATCGCACTCAACACTGTGCTGGTTTCAGGTAATGTCATCAACAATTTAATACAACTGTTACCATTTATAGCAAACTAGTATTTAATGCATTTCGTTTAACACATTGCTGAATTTAACAGTGTCCTTTTATAAACACTGTGTCTTGTTTTTGGTTGATGTCTGTTCAACAGGTTCCTCTCTCAGTGACAAAGTCAAGCAGACTCCAGCTGACATTTACAAGAAACCAGGAGAAGAAGCAAGAATCAGCTGTTCACATAGCATTGACAACTACTACGCAATCCTCTGGTACAAACAATTAAAGGACAAACAGCTGCAGTTCTTAGGTTACATAAATAGAAAAAATGGTGTTCCTGAAGCTGGAACTGGTGTGAAAATAGAAGGGGATGCAAACAAAGACCAGACCTGCACTTTAATAATTGAAGAACTCACCTGGAACAACAGTGCAGTGTACTTCTGTGCTGCTAGTTACCACAGTGCTACATATCACTGCTCCTCAGTACAAAAACCTCACCATCATGTTTTCTCTCTGTATTACAACTCCCAGCCTCTTGCACCTGTATCAACCAGTTCTACCCAATGTTGGTCTTCTGTCTGAGAGATAAGAGATTATAATGGAAGATTTGTTATGTGCATCAATGCAACAGCAGCATCAGTCATTCAGTGTCTAGGGGTGATTTCCAATACACGTTCGCATTTGGGATCCAGTTTCAAGTTGGTAAATTACATGGATGTGTTAAGAAACAAATCTGTTACTGAGTCTCTTATTTATGTTCTATGTTTACCCTAACCCTAACCCTAAGTCTGTGACATTGTTGTTGACAACAAACATGCAGACCGGCTTGAACAATCCAATTCACTGCCCTGCACATAGTGTCAGTTCAGCTCAGCTACCTAAAAACTCAAGCTTTAATGTCATTGCTCATCTTCTGGGATGTGAAGGATTTCAAATTTCCACACAGTTGGTTGTAGCTCAGTTATGAAATCCTACTGCCGGGTTGCTGCATTATTCCATTATTAATTCAATAATGTGTATAGTTTATTAAGATCAACTCCACTAAATTCAGACTCAGTGCAGGAGAATAATTAAACAACATAGCATATTCTATTGCATTATTACATTTACTAGTTAAACATAACATCGTTTTGCACAAAAGCCTGAAGTGATTTTTTTTAAGTCTTTGTTGTTTTGCTTCCTTTCATAAGGTGGCAGTATATCTTTACTGAGCCAGTGGTGTGTAGTGGTTAGGGACATGAGGAAGCACTATGACACCTCCCACCTTAAACATTGTGTTTTTATAGCAACATTTACTGTGTTGAAAACACAGTACCTACTACATAGATCTTAAATTTAGTCAAAAAAACACGACAACATGATCATTTTCTTCTGTATAACTTTTAATGTTATACTGGTCTCAGGTAATAAAACTCTTTTTGTCTTCTTTTAAAATGTGTATTTCCTGTCATTTTGCAGTCAGGTTAATTTAGCTGCTGCTTTTATGGAAATTAAAACATTTTCCGAACAGAGTCAAGAAAAGGACTTTTAAGTTATTTTCTTAAACTTCTGTTCTCTGCTCTTAGTTATTCTATCTATTTACATTGATTCTGACTTACAGATTGTATATTGTTAGATTTTTTTTAATCAAAACTGACAACTTTTTCAACAGGCTCCTCTCTTAGTGACAAAGTCAAGCAGAGTCCAGCTCACATGTTCACCAAACTCCAAGAAAAAGCCAAAATCACATGTTCACACAGTATTCAGGACTACAACAGAATCTACTGGTACAAACAGGCAAAGAACAAACAGCTGCAGCTCCTGGGATACATGAATGTAAACACTGGATATCCTGAGGATGGACTGGATGTGAAAATAGAAGGGGGTGCGCTTAAAGACGAGGTCTGCATTTTAACAACTGAAGGACTCCAGCTGAACGACAATGCAGTGTATTTCTGTGCTGCTAGTCACCACAGCCACACACGTCATTGCTTTCTTAATACAAAAACCTCCCAATAACTCAAGTATCATTACAGCCCCTTGCACCTGTATTAACCATTTCTAACCACTGTTAGTCTTCCTTCTAATACAGATCAGAGATTAAAAAGGGAAGGTTCCTTATGTGCAGCTATGAAACACTTGTTATCAAATGTAGCCTCAGACATCCAATATGTCTGTTTTTCATTATGCAGAGTAAAAAGTGTTTTTTATTTGTGAATCTAAATGGCAGTGCCCTGTTAAGCCTGTGCTGCAAGTTTACATAGCGCTCCTCACTAACGTCAGATTTTAATGGGAGGTTCCTTCTGTGGAACAATGCAGTATTTTACATCCCTCAGATACTCATCATGTCCTGTGTGGTTGCATCTCATGTTAACAGGATCACTATGAAGACTGACGTGCTCATCATATTTGTAGTCCTGGCTCTGTGGCTTCAAGGTACAAGCACAAAATTTTTTTATTTACTGCATTAGATATGCATAGATTTTCTTAAAAAATATATATATTTCATTGACTCCAAGTGAGTTAAACATTTCATTTTTAAAAATCTACTCCGTATATTCTTGCTTGCACCAAAAATTTGAATCATTTTAAGTTAAATTTGTTGTACTGTTGATAGAACTTTTTAGTTTTTTATTGAATGATGTATTTTCTCCACACAGTTCACTGCCAGGATGTGACCCAACACCCTGCAATCAGCTGGAATTATGTGTCCAAATCTGCAGAGATGAACTGCAGCCACAACAAAGACATCAGTCATACCCAGATGTACTGGTACAGGCAGCGTCCAGGGGAGACCATGACCCTCATTGTCTACACAGTTTATAAGGGGAAGCCAGACTACGGGGGGTTCCCTCAAGCCAAATATGAAGCCATCAAAGATACCATACAGACGGGGGCTCTTACTGTGAAAAACCTGCAGCCTGAGGACAGCGGTGTGTATTTTTGTGCTGTCAGCAAACACAGTGACATGAGAAGTATGAGCAGCTGAACAAAAACTGTTTGCTAACAAATTTGCTGAGTGTTGTGACTTTTATATCTTCCAGTAGGTGGTGCTGGGGCTCAAGAAATACTCCTCAGCTTAACACACACAGCACTATAAAATATGATGTAGCTGATGTAGATTTAATTAGGACTTGTCTACAGCAAACAGAGCCACTCTGTTCTGTGTTCATTCTTTTAATTTGAGGAAGATAAAATGATCTGCTTTCTCCTCTTCTGTTGTCTGGCAGGTAAAAACTTCTTCTAATACAATTGGCTCATACATTAGTTTCATTCATGATTTATCACTGTGTAAATAAATCTTTCTTTTTTGTGTGTTTATGTGTCTAGGTGTTAGTCTGGGTCTTGAGGTCCGTCAGTCTCACTCTGATCTCATCATAAAACCTGGTGACAAAGTGCAGATTTTCTGCAGCCATGATAAAACTGACTACAGAGTGATGCTCTGGTACCAGCGTTCACCAGGAGACACAGCACTGAAACTCATTGGATACTTGAACTTCAAAGATGTCAAAATGGAAAAGCCATATGATAAAGATTTTAGTATCTCTGGAGATTTGTCTGGGAATACAGCAAAGAATGGCTCTCTGATATTAAATCTCGCAGCACAAGAGCACAGTGCAGTTTACTACTGTGCAGCCAGAGAAACACTGTGACAAAAATTCCCTCTGAACTGAACAAAAACTCTGCACAATCTTTTATCGTCAATGGTTTTGAAGTAGACACTGAATAAACTGCTGCCAGACACCTGCTTTTGTGGTTTGATTTTAGTTTGACTCAATCAAATCATCGCAAATGTACACTGTATTTCTGTTTTTATAGTTTCTTCTAATTTAACCAGAAAAGTAAATTTCTAATATGTGATGAAATCTGTTAAAAGCAAAACATCTTTTGAGAGGAATCAGATGAAAGGAAGACCATATATAGATAATGTGTGGGGCCACACCTCCTCATGTTAGCTTCCTCCTTAAACGAGGCTCAGTTTAGTGACAAAGCAGAGGAGACTCCAGTCATGACTTAATGTTGCCTTTCTTTAGAGAAACTCAGTGCTCCATGTCAGATAACTTCATGATGATTAGATTCCTCTTTTGCTGTTTCCTCACAGGTAACAACTGCTTCACTATGCAGTAAGATGTAACTAATCTACCTTGACTTCTTAAATCAATAATCTGTCCAACTCTATTTACAGCAGGTCTTTCTCTGGGGGTTCAGGTCCATCAGTCCCCCTCTGCTCTCATCAGTAAGGCTGGTGATGATGTGCAGCTTTTCTGCACACATGGACAAACTGACTACAGAGTGATGCTGTGGTACCAGCAGTCACCAGGGGACAAAGCTCTGAAACTTCTTGGATATGGATATACCCAGTTTAATGACGACAGTGTGGAAGAACCATTTAGAAAACATTTCAAATTAGCTGGAGATTTGAAAGGAGACCAAAAAAATGGTTCACTTTCCATAACTGATTTAAAAGCACCCGAACACACCGCAGTATACTTCTGTGCTGCTAGTAAGCCACAGTACATCAAACATCCATCTGCTCTTTACAAAAACCTCTTCCCCTCTCTCCTCTGAATGTAGGTCAAAGAGTAAATAACCCCTCCTCCCATGATCATGTGAGATTTTACTCATATTTGCCACCTTATCACCCCTGTTTATCATGTTTAAAATTCAGTATACTTCACTTCTCTTCCTGCTTTAGACACATAAACAGTTTTTTCATGCTCTTCATATTTAACTGCTTAAATTACAACCATCATCCATTTTTTCTGTTCTAAACAGTCAATAAATATTTTTCCTCACAACCAAAAACTTGGCCACAAGTTCTGGGCCATGAAACCTTTGCTACTGATTATACAACTTTATAAGCAATTAAAAGCATTTTTGTAGCAACGACATTGAACTGCAAGCAGTCCCTGCTGCATTTTTCTAACTACTTGCTGCCTGCTTCCATTAACAATATACCCATCAGCTATCAGCAGTATATAACATTCACTGTATGTGAGGCCACTATGAGTTTTGCCAAGGGCTCAATCAGTGTGTTATGTAACAACCACAATAAAGTACAGGCCAAATAAAGTTTTGTTCGTGCAATCGTGTAATTGCCTAGTGCAAATTTACTTCAATTACTCAAGTGTAATTACTGTAATTTAACAGAGAGACAGACAGAGAGTTTTTCTGCATTTCAGGAAAAAGCAGGCAGACTAAAAAAGTTTCTCAGGCCCAATGTGGGCTCTGATTTCTCTACATCACTTCCTGCCCCCGTAATCCCCTCCTCCCTGCCTGATCCAAAAAGCATAGCGGACACTCTATTTGGTTCTTCATATTCAACATGATGACATCTCATCTCATCATATCCATCATCGCTGTAATCTGGATTGAAGGTATCATTTATTGATTAAATAATTAATATACAAATTAACCCTGTGTCTGTGGAGGAACTGAAGTGCAATATTTACATCCACTCTCACTAATAGCTTATTTTCTACTGCTGCTTTCCCAGGTTTTATTTACTAGTTGCAAGATATCAGAGTTTAACTTACTTACTTTAACATATTTATGTAATATCTTCACAGGAGTTTACCTCAGTCAAGAGAAACAAGTGTTTCAGACTCCAACTGACCTTTTAAGCCGACCAAATGGTGAAGTCAACCTGAGCCTCACTCATGAAATCCGGAGCTACGACACGATTCTCTGGTATCAGCGCTCAGCGGGAGACACTTCCCTGAGGCTGATTGGCTATGTGTATTATACAAATCCCAGTGTTGAGTCGGCATTTCAGAGCCACTTCAGTGTGAGTGGAGATGGAGAGAAAACAGCTTATCTTCACATTAAGAACCTGAGACACCCCGAAGACAGCGGAGAGTATTTTGGAGCTGCAAGTATATATGCACACTAACAAAGACGATGACTCTCTCATACAAAAACCTCCATAATGATGCAGCAGATAACAACACACCAACAAGAAACCACTGAAACCATGTGACACAGTATCAAAGCTTTGAAAAACACAAGTTCTTATGAATGTTGGTTTATTACATCACATTAGGGCTGCACCTAACAATGACTGATTGATTGATTAATTAGCTTATTATTTTTTCCAAATGACTAATTTGGTTCAATAAAATGTCCACATATGGTGAAAAAAAAAATCTGAGTCCCTGTTTTACTATCACAAAAGACAAAGGGGCAGAAAATCATCACAGGTGAGAAGCTGACAAAAGGACTGACAAACAATTTATTGATTATCTGCTATTGATTAATTTTCAGTTGATGACTAATAAAAAATTATTCAAATCATCTGAACTCTAGTTTACACAGACTTAATCCAAACAAATAAGAAAAGAGGCAGACAACGGTCAAATCAGTCAAATTTTGGAAGCTGAAAGCACTTTACTGCGTCTCATTGGTTTATTTGCCTTCTCTGATGTTAAAGAGGAGATATATGAGGAAGGGATAACTGATAATGAGCTTTGCTGGTCAAGACTGCAACTGACCTGTAAATGACTGTCCTCTCTCGGTTACAAAGGTGTGACCAGAGTGGTGTTGTCATTAGGTCTTAGGGAGGAGACTGATGAGGGTTGCTTGGGCATGAAAAGTCTGCTAAAACTCTATACAGCAGGATCCTGAAGAACAGATTCAACCAACAGATGGAGGCACAGCACATGGTATGCAGCTTTTATCAGGAGGATGTGGTGACGAGTCAACCGACAGAAAGAGACAACACACTACTTCCTCAACCTGAGCCTTATTTTTCTCAGAGGAATAGTTTTGCCTGACAATGTCTTCATCTATGCAAACATTTGGTTTTCTCTTCATCTGTTTTTACAGTAAGAGGCCGAATTTCATCCTGAAATACATTATATATATATATATCTTTTTTTATATAAAATGCTAAATAATCATATTAAAAACAGAGACTTTCTCATTGTTTTTAATTTGTATAAGTTTTGTTGTCTAAATCTGCTTTCTCCACAGGTCATGCAAGCGCTGTTACATTTCAGCAATCTCCTCTCCAGATAGTGAAGGAGAACAGTGAAGTCCACATTAACTGCAGTCATGATGATAGTACCCTTCTCTTAATGCTCTGGTATCAGCAAAGAGAGGACAGTCTGTCTATGACCCTCATTACATATGGATATGCAAAAACCACTCCAAACTATGAGGGTCAGTTTGATAAACAATTCAAACTGACAAGAGAAGACGCAACATCAGGAACACTTACTATTCAAAGAGCCAACCTGTCACACTCAGCTGTGTATTTCTGCGCTGCCAGTACACAGTGATGTGGTTTAATGCCACTCCCTCACTAAAAACCCTGATCTTTTTCCTGTGTTTGCACAAGAAGGGGTGACTCTTACACACTCTCACTGGAGGAAGCTGTGTTTCTCCTGCAGCAGCACAAACCTGGAGGATGTCTCCAACTGTGATTGGATTTCTTCTCATCTTGCTTCCATGTAATTACAAAAAAGTTATTTAACTGAGTTGTTAATTTTACACATAAACAATTTTTTTTTTACTATGACTTCTGTATCGACCAGCTCTAAAATCTGTGTTTTTTCCACAGATCAAACAAAGAGTGTGAAGTTTCAGCCGTCTCATCCGAGAATAGTCAACAAAGCAGCCAAGGTGGAAATTGAATGCAGTCACGATGACAGCAACCTCTATTTAATGCTCTGGTACCAGCAAAAAGACAGAAGTTCGATGAGCTTGATTGGATACAGCTACCATGGCAACGAACCCACATATGAGAAACAGTTCGAAAACCAGTTTGCGATTACAAGAGAAAGCATCCTGAAAGGAGCTCTGATCATTCACAGTGTGAATGTATCAGACTCAGCTGTGTATTTCTGCGCTGCCAGTACACAGTGATGTGGTTTAATGTCACCCCATCACTAAAAACCCTGCTCTCTTTTTTCTGTTCAGGAATCTCTGAGGCAAGCTGGTGGAGCATCAAAAATGTCACAGTCATTCATGGACATATGAAAGCACATGACATTTATGGGGAGGAGTTTAAGGCTGCCATTTACAGGCAAAAACTGTTTACATCCTTAATATAAATCAGACAGCACAATTAGTTTGACTGCATTTTATCCCAGGTGACTAAATCATAGATGATTCACTATATTTTTCTGTCTTGTCATTTAAAGGATAACTCTGGAAATTCTCCAAAGATTTTTGTGCTTATCAATCAATTACACTCAGAAAATAAGAAAATTAAGCCAGGATAACATAAATACAACAAAGCCAACACATGACATTATGTTTGCACAAGAAGTTAATGCTGAATCTTGGTGAGGTGAAGCTGTAAGTCCTGGCGTCTCAGAGAGGAGCAAACTTTTTGAAAGAAACTCGAGAAGCCAAAACTCAGACGTGTGAGAGCGGTAGGCCCGATTCCAAGGCCTAATGTGCATTACCTTAACCTGAGCTTAACCTAATCCTAACCTTAACCAGTTATCTGTGCATACTTAAGGCCGTGGAATCTAATGTTTACAGGTCAGGATTCGGAACAACCGTTAATGGATGTGACTGAAAATCGTTACTGTAACAAAATGCAGCAGCAAATTCTTACCTTGGTGAAGAAGAGAAGCTGTTATTCTCTCCTGACATTTCCGCGAAGCGTAAATCTTTTCTGAAAGAGTCCCAAGCAAGGCAACAAAGTCCAGTTCAAACTTGAAGTAAGTATTTGAGTCCAATCGTCAGTGCGACGACGACGACGAGCAACCGACTCCATCCGCAAGTGTGAGCGCGGCGAAAACATTTACTTCCTGCACCGTCCTATAGCAACACTTGTCTATCAAACTGCTGGCAATAAGCTCGCTTTTGAAGTGCAAGTTTTAATACTAGTCATCCTCATTTTCTACAAACTAAATTTGCTCATTGTTTAGTTGTTTATTCGGTCCACCAGGGCCGCAAGGTTTTGCGTGCGACAAGTACCAAATGAACGGTTAAAAAGTGGGCGGGGTTTAGCCACTTTAAAAAGACTACCAATCAGGCGGTGACCAATCATGTTCCACTGAGGCCCACCTGTAAGCAGGTTTTTATCCAATCACCTCAGCAGGTGATTTAAATGAAACATTTTAAAGTAGAAATACCGGATCATTCTCACATTGCCAGCAATAACAAAAATCTGCAGCAACTCAAAGGAATCATGGTATTGGAGTATTGGAGGCAGACTAGAACAAAATCAAACAAATAAGGCAATAACTGGGACTAACACATCCTAAAACCTTGTCTTGGTTTTTGAGTTCATTGTTTTTAACTGAGGAGAAATACACTCTAACCTTACTAACTAAAAGAGGTAAACTATAGTACAGGGTTAGTGTTTCTTAATTTATTCACTTGAACATGATATTATTTGATGAAAGTTTGTATTAGTTAGTGATTAGAAACAAAACTGCAGCAAAGATACATGCAGATTTTTTTTAATGAGATCAGCTGTGAGCAGAGGAAGAAGGTGGGGAAGAGGAGGTATTTGATATGTAAGACGGCTGTCAGACTAGAACGACACACAAAACCTCTGCCACTGATGCCAGGTTTCAGATTTCAGTATATACTGTGATTGTAAATTTGATATGGAAACAGTTGCATTTTCATTTGTCTTTACTGCACAGATCTTGATTTAAGTTTAGTTTCCAGGATGTCTCCAGCTTTATACATGTTTGGATTTTTACTGCTCATGCTCACAGGTGAGCCAGACTTGATTTTATATAACATTTCACTAAATATTACACACTCATGTCTCTGTAACATCTGTACCACTGTGTGTTTATGGTACAACCATGATGAATTTGTAAAAACTGCAACACTTGAATTCAAACTTTACCTCACATTAATTGACTTTCTTGACAGGAAAAGTGAAGAGTGTCACCTTTGAACAGTCCCCTTCTCAGATTGTGAAGAAAGGGACTAAGGAGCTCAGGATTAATTGCAGTCATGATGGCAGCAGCCTGCAAGCAATGCTGTGGTACCAACACAAACCGAGCAGCCAGTCCATGAGTCTCATTGGGTACACAGTTCTCACGAGTGATCCAGTCTTCGAGGACCAGTTTAAAGACAGATTCCAGCTGAAAAGAGAAGACATACTGAGAGGATCTCTGATCATTCTCACAGTGGATTCATCAGACTCAGCTGTGTATTTCTGTGCTGCTAGCACACACTGATGTGGTTTAATACCACTGCCGCACTAAAAACCTCCTATAGCAAACTAATGACAGCTCCTGCCAGTTGCAGTAATTTGAGAGTTAAAAATATGCTGTTTACTGAGATTTGATCAGTGATGAACTAATCAGTGTGGCCTTTAATCATTTATCTGATATAAACTATAACTGAGGAACTGAACATGTAACTTCTGCTACTATATGTACAACAAAAATTTTTTTTTACAGTATCATGAACATAATCATGTACCAAAATGTAGTCATGCATATCTTAAAGTTTTACTTAAAATATAAAGTAAATTGCATATTAAATATATTTTATATAATAATGTCAATAATTGCATTTGCTAATAAATCAACATCTTCTGAGAATAGGATAAAAGTTGTGTGTCAAATCATTCAGTTTGGAGCTATATTGTCTTTTGATTGTGTAAATGCTATTTCAGATGCTTCCCCCCCTGACAGAAATAACATTTGGTATGATCACTGAATGCTTTGTATTTGCAGCATTAAATGTATTCAATTAACAATGTATCAACAACAACAGCAGCACAAAATACTGGCATCTTTAAAAATATCAGATTTGATATTGGTCTTCAGAGCAATTCTGAACCTCATCACAGATGAGTTTCCATGCAAAGTGTCAGTTGATAATCAGTGAATGAGAATTGTTGTCAGTACGTCCCCTCCAATCATGTGATCATGGGAGCATGTGACATCGTGTTGAGGAAAGTGATGTGTGGCTGTGCATCATTCAGCTGGAAGACAGATTGTTACTAACATGCTCATCACCGTCCTTTGTCTGTCTCTTCTTTTAAACTCAGGTGAGTTTTATGTATTATGTCATAATGGATGTACTAGTTAACCAGTACTTGAAGGGTTCTACATATCTAAGTGAATTCATTGTTCTATATATTCAGGTGACACACAATGAAACATTATCTGTCATGTGCTGCAGGTCTCACTGTTGTAGTTCTGCAGTCTGGGGATCAAGTGTCTCACCCAGGAGTCACAGTGATGATGGAGTGCAGCATGGGTCCAGGGCTCAGCATGAGCAGCTACACCATGTACTGGTACCGACAAAACCACTACGGAGCTCCACTTGAGTTCCTCACCAACGAATACGACCTAACTGTTGGGCGCTTTCAGTCGTCTCTCGATGCAGCCAAAAACAACTTCTCTCTTCAAATTACTGAGCTGCAACTGAATGACAGCAGCACCTACTACTGTGCTGCCAGTCACAGTGATGAAAACAGACCAGACAGTCATACAAATAACAAGTCTGTCTGTACCAGATGGTATGCAGGAAGGAAGCAGCTGTGGCTTGTTTGGTTTGATGCTAAATTGACAGAGATAGTTCCCATAGTGGAGGTGAAACAAAGATTCAGAATAGTCAAAGCTTCACAGTTCATATTAATGTAGGATAATGGGTTAATAAATTAAAAATAATGGGCTTCTATTTAGGCTGGGGTTACTGCAGGGCAGGTGGGAGTCACAGGGTTGGAAATGACAAGAGAGTTAATGATTCTTGGCAAAGGCACAACTGAATGAAGTGTGTCAAAAATATTCTGTTCACATGTCTTTTAATTTGTTTTTTATTTGGATCTAATCAGCTGATACATATGAAAATAAGCAAACACCAATATCAGAGAAGTTGGATCATGCAGTGATTTAGGGGAAGTGATGCATGATAAATGATCTGTCAGGCATTAGTTATGAATTTGTGCAGTATTATTATTATTATTATTAAGTGTTTTCACCCAATAAAATAACAGGGAATTTTGGAACAAGAAATTCAGATTAGCTCAGTACTTGTGGTTAAACATGACTGCAGAGGCAGTTTGGCCTAAACCATGAATGTGGGTAAAGCCGGTCCACATCTCTGCTCTCCTACTGTCAGAGTGCAGTGAGCATCATAAGGCAAAGTCTACAGCCATGCTAGGACCAGTGTCACAGTGCTCTTTAATGAAGGGCTTAAGCTGCAGTTGCTGCTTGGTGGCCACTAGAAGACTCAAGCTGTGCTGAGAAGCTCCTCCTGACAAACAGAGGGGAGGACGATCAGAGTTTATTTCAGAAGCTTTGACTGTACATTAAGTCACCTGCTCAAAGACAGAGTTGTGACTGTGAATGATGGCTCTGAGTTGTGTTACTTTTAAGTGTAAGATCACTGTGAAAACAAAGCTGCTCTTGGTTGCAGTTCTAATCATCACTGGTAAGAATATTTGAATTCAGCTGAAAGAAAACCGTAATGTTTTTTTTCTTCTCTGTTAATTTATTTGTTGTCTTTTTTTTCTTGTTTTCAGATTTCTCCTTGTGTGTAAAAATTAACCAGGCTCCATTTGCATTCATTCGTAAGGGAGACCCATCTGTAACTTTACAGTGTGAACAAGATGACAGTCAGTTTTACTACATGTTCTGGTACAGACAAAGCAACAGTGGGAAAATGGATCTGGTGACATATTCTACAAGTAAAGACAACGCGAATACTGAAGCTCCTTTCAACAAATCCAAGTACACCATGTCCCGACCTACAGTGCTGAGCTCCTCTCTGCAGATACAACCTGTTGAGGCTGAAGACTCAGCTGTGTATTACTGTGCCTCTAGTAGAGCACAATGGTTCAGAAAGCCTCAGCAGCTAAACAACAACCTCAAGAGGAAGAGATGACAGGGAGGTGGGATGAGGGGGAAAGGTTAATGTGTCAAACTCTGAGAGGATTTTGTTGACATGACATGACAACAGACTAACTATCAATAAAACATGAAAATATGGGAGAGAAGTTGCTTTAAAAACAGAATGACAAACATCTATTAATTAAAGCTACAAGAATTGCTCCTCTGCAGTTCAGTAATGTTTCTGCAACAACACCACAAAGCTGATTAGCTCAGATAAGTGAGCAGGTGTAAATATGGTAAAGATTATTTGTGACATTCAGTATTACTGTCCTGAACTGAATCTCATCTGTGTCACACTCTCATTATTGCTATTTTATTTTACTATAATTCTGTGTGCAGCCTGACAAGAGTTTAAGTTCAGTGCATCAAATTCAAGAGGTTATCATGCACTGACCTCTGCAGGGCTCATGTGGCATTACACTTGAATTTTAAAAAATATATTTTGCTTTTCAGAAGTCAGGATAATATGTTATATGGGAGCTGGGCAAACAATTGTTTTCAAAATGCCAGTATGACAAAGAAGTAGTCTGAATTACATATGACATATAAGTGACCTCTGCAGTATGACTATAACATAACATCATAAAAATTTGTATAATACCACAAGCAAATATATATATATATATGTATATATATATATATATATATATATTTTAAGTATAATACACTGGTCATACAACCAATCATTTGCTTAAATAATCATTTTGATAAGACCATAAATGTCCAGTGTAACACCTCAACAGACAGATTAAGATGTTATAATAGAAAATTGATGTTTAATTTGATATGTTTATTTTACATGTTTATTTCATAGGAACATTAACATAGGGGTACATAGGGGTTCTGCTTCTACTGCTCTACATTTCAGAGGTGAGTACTGTGTATTAATCACCACTAAATGGATTGGACAGATTTAGTTTCTTTGCAGTTTCAAATTATTAATATGAAACGTTATCAACAAATAAATTATTATTTATTTATTATTGGAGTATCATTATAGATCAAAGGACCCAGCAGCCTATAAAGTAGTTAAACTTGGTGCCACCTTCACCAGATCATAATACCATTGTGATACATTCTCCTCTTCATCACTTAGGAAGTCACTAATTGTTGCATCCTAACTTAAATGTTGTTGTTAAGTATTGAATCCAATTTATGCAGTTCACTTTCTTTTATGCAAAGCACTGAGTAAATGTGTGTCTCTTCACTGATAACTGGGTGGATAAAGAGGCGTGACCATGACAGATGTCACTTCCTCTGAGCAGCTACAAAACAAACTCAAAAAGAGAAACCAGTCTCCCTTTTCCTTCCTTTCGTTCTTGCTTCTTTTCTTAGCGACACAGAAATAGCAGCAGTCATGTTGGAGCCCGTTCAAGCACCATTCAGCCCGACCTGCACAGCTGCTGTCACACAGAGAGATGGAGGCTGAGATATGGAGAAGCTGGGTGGGGGAGGGAGAGAGGAGAGAACGAAAAAGACATCAGGTTTTTGTGTGATGCTTTTTCACTGTGGGGACAGGGGGCCACGGTGATACAATCCTATAGAGCCGCCGTACAAAAACCTCCTCCCATTGACAACAATTGTGTAGACGGCTACATGTAACTCGGGAAACTTGTTAGAGCAGAAAACATCAGTATTCTGTAGGTGTGTAGGATGGGAGGACACTTTGACACTGAAACATCAATTTATATGCAGAAAACATGTTGGAAAGACGTTTGAAAAATTACTTTTAAATCATATTCAGAGGATTTGGATTCTTCTTTAACTCATCTCGACACACACCAAAACCTTTGGATGCCATGAAGCTCATCTCTCAGGTTTAAACCCTCATCATCCTCTGGATTATTAGACTGTGTCTCAAAATGGTGATTATGAGACGTTTTGTGACTTTTTGGTAGAGGAGACAGACAGTGTGACACTGGATCTGAAGCCTACTTTGGAAAAGGAACAAAACTCACTGTTTTAGGTAAGTCGGAGCTCTCACAGCTTCTATTCACTGCAAAAAAAACCTTAAAAAAATAGAAAAGCTGCCATGAAAGTGAAGGAAAAACTGCTGTTACAAAAAGACAGCAATATTGAGCTGAACAAAGAACACTGTGAACTACAATGAACCTGCTTACTTTGGCCAAGGAACCAAACTGACGGTTTTAGGTAAATATTTTCATTTATTACTGTATATTTGTAGTTGTCACTTTGCCTTAAAGTCTCATTGTAAATAGAAGTATTAGTAAAAATGGTCAGAAGATGATTCTGATAGAGAAAGACACAAGAGTTTCATGCTCAGTATTTTTGCACCGTGACCTACACTAATCCTGCTTACTTCGGCCAAGGAACCAAACTGACTGTTTTAGGTAAATATTTCTATTTATTACTGTATATATGTAATTGTCACGCTGCTTTAGAGTCTTAGCATCAACAGAAGTATTAGTGAAAACTTTCAGAAGATGATCCTGGTAGACAAAGACACAAGAGTTTGATGCTCAGTAATTTTGCACTGTGAACAACAATCAGCCTGCTTACTTCGGCCAAGGAACCAAACTGACTGTTTTAGGTAAATATGTCTATTTATTATTGTATATGTGTAACTGTCACGCTGCTTTAGAGTCTTAGTTTCAACAGAAGTATTAATGAAAACCTTCAGAAGATGATCCTGGTAGACAAAGACACAAGAGTTCAATGCTCAGTAGTTTTGCACTGTGACCCAGGGTCAGCCTGCTTACTTTGGCCAAGGAACCAAACTGACTGTTTTAGGTAAATATTTCCATTTATGACTATATTTGTAATTGCCACACTACTTTAGAGTGTTAGTATCAATATAAGTATTAGTAAAAACTCTCTAAAGATAATTCTGGTAGACAAAGACACAAGAGTTTGATGCTCAGTAATGTTGCACTGTGACCAACACTCAGCCTGCTTACTTTGGCCAAGGAACCAAACTGACGGTTTTAGGTAAATATTTCCATTTATTACTGTAAATTCATAGTTGTCACATTGCCTTAGAGTCTCAGGATAAACAGAAGTACTAGTAAAAACTCTCTAAAGATAATTCTGGTAGAGAAAGACATAAGTGTTTCATGCTCAGTAATGTTGCACTGTGACCCAGAGTCAGCCTGCTTACTTTGGCCAAGGAACCAAACTGACGGTTTTAGGTAAATATTTCCATTTATTACTGTATATTCATAGTTGTCACGTTGCCTTAGAGTTAGAAAAGTATTAGTAAAAACTCTCTAAAGATAATTCTGGTAGAGAAAGACACAGGAGTTTCGTGCTCAGTATTTTTGCACTGTGACAATGCCAACGAAGCATACTTTGGAAAAGGAACAAAACTGACTGTTTTGGGTAAGTCAGGATGATTAAAATGGAACAAATATAGTAAGGTTTGTTACTGAAGTGGCCCATTAAGAATCCTAATGTACTTGGGTCTCTATAGTTTAAGTTCAGCTCAGTACTTTTTGTTCTTAAGCCTAAACGCTGTGCCAATTACGAAGCTTATTTCGGCCAGGGAACAAAACTGACTGTTCTTGGTGAGTAAGACATCAAACTTTCTTCTCATGAACTCAGCTCTAAAACACATAAAACAAGTTAAAGGTCTGTGGGGGGAAAGTTTTTGTGTTACATAAAACTTGTAAAAGCAGCATCTTGGGCTGTTTTGAGCACTGATCAAGTTCACTGTGGACTAGTGGATATGAACCTGTCTTTGGTGGAGGAACAAAGTTAACTGTTTTAGGTAAGAAACATATATATACATAAAGTCTATGATAAGGTCAAAGGTAAAATATCAGAAAAATAGTGAATGAAAAAACAGTCCAACAACTGGTTATGCAACAAACCTGAACCTATTTATAGTTTAAGTTCAGCTCAGAGCTTTTTGTTCGTAAGCCTAAACGCTGTGCCAATAGAGAGGCTTATTTCGGCCAGGGAACAAAACTGACTGTTCTTGGTGAGTAAAACATCAATTTTCTTATTAATTCAGCTTTAAAAGACATTAAACAAGTTAGAGTAGGTCAATTGTTTGGAGAAAAGCATGTATGTTACATAAAACTTGTAAAAAACAGACCATAATGCAACAAATGTTGTTTTGGATTGAATGAAAATTGAGATTTAAGATAATAAGCTAAATGTAAATGCTACAAAAAAGTAAAGAAGCAAAGTAAAAGCAGCATCTTGGCCTGTTTTGAGCACTGTTCAAGTTCACTGTGACACTGGTGGTAATGAACCTGTCTTCGGTGGAGGAACAAAGTTAACTGTTTTAGGTAAGAAACATATATTATTCATAGAATCAATGATAAGATCTTGTGTAAGAAATCAGAGCAAATGTAAAAAATCATTATAAGTGAAGTGGTTCTGTAACAAACATGAAGCTCTTTACAGTTTAAGTTCAGCTCAGAGCTTTTTGTTCTTAAGCCTAAACGCTGTGCCAGTTAGAAGCTTATTTTGGCCAGGGAACAAAACTGACTGTTCTTGGTAAGTAAAGTCTCAAAATTTCTTCTCATGAATCTACCTGTAAAACAAGCTGAAGGAGATCAGGTGTTTGGGGGAAAAGTTTTATGTTACACAATTCTTGTAAAAAACAGACTGTAATGAAGAAAATCATGTCTTTTGGGTTGAAAGAAAAGTGAGATTTAAGATAATAAGCTAAATTTAAAAGCAATTAAAAGGTCAAGAAGCAAAGTCAAAGCAGCATCTTGGCCTGTTTTGAGCACTGATCAAGTTCACTGAGACTCTGGTAGTTATGAACCTGTCTTCGGTGGAGGAACAAAGTTAACTGTTTTAGGTAAGAAACATATATTAGTCATAGAGTCTATGATAAGGTCAAATGTAAGAAATCAGAACAAATGTAAAAAATCATTATAATTGAAGTGGTTCTGTAACAAACTTACTGTAGGCTATTCAAACTCTTCATAGTTAAAGTTCAGCTCAGAGCTTTTTGTTCTTGAGCTTAAACGCTGTGTCAGTACGAAGCTTATTTCGGCCAGGGAACAAAACTGACTGTTCTTGGTAAGTAAGACCTGAGAACTTCTTCTCATGAACTGTAAAAATAGATTTAATAAGATAATAAGCTAAATCTAAAAGCAACTAAAATGTAAAGAGGCAAAGTAAAAGCAGCATCTTGGGCTGTTTTGAGCACTGTTTACATGCACTGTGACTCTGGTGTTGGTGCTGAAGCTTATTTCGGTGGAGGAACAAAATTAACTGTTTTACGTAAGAAATCAATCCAAATGAAAAACAGTAAGGTAATTGGAATGTTTCTTTAAGAAGTAAAACACTGGAGTTTAGTTTAAGTTGTTGGTTTTGCAGTTACACTGATTACAAAACCAAGTAAAGAAACAAAGTAAAAGCAGCATCTTGGGCTGTTTTGAGCACTGTTCACATGCACTGTGACTCGGGTGGTGGTGAAGCTTATTTCGGTGGAGGAACAAAATTAACTGTTTTAGGTAAGAAAACCTTATTGTAATTGGAATGTTCCTTTAAGAAGTACAACACTCAAGTCTAGTTTAAGAGTTTTAAATCACTGAGTTTCAGTGTAGTTTAAGTGCAAGTGTTTTAAGTTCTGAGACTGTTCTAAGCTAAAATAGAGCCCAACAGTGTTGTAACTGAGAGGTCTGTTTTGCATACAACTTGTAAAGAAGCAGGGGGTAGTTGTTGGTTTTAAAGGACAGTTACACTGATTACAAAACAAAAAAGAAAAGCAATGCTGTTTTGAGCACTGATCAGGTGCACTGTGACTCTGGTGGTTTTGGCACAGAGGCTTACTTCGGTGGAGGAACAAAGTTAACTGTTTTAGGTAAGAAATCAATACAAATGGAAAATAGTAAAGAAACTGGAAAGACACTCAAGGCTAAGAGTTTTAAGTTCTTACGTTTAAATGTTGTGTCAGTACAAAGCTTATTTCAGCTGAGGCACAAAACTGATTCTTCTAAGTTAAAATAGAGTCAGGAGGTAGTTGTTAGTTTTAAATGACAGTTACACCATTTACAAAACTGGAAAGTAGAAGCAAAGTAAAAGCTGTTTTGAGCACTGATCAGGTGCACTGTGACTATGGTAGTGGTGCAGAAGCTTATTTTGGTGGAGGAACAAAGTTAACTGTTTTAGGTAAGAAAACATTTTAAAGTTCATTAAATGTTGAGATGAGGTATTGTTTTGTTAAGATGTTTTTGATACTGTCAAGATACTCTATGGATACTCTCTAAGTTTTTACATGTCAGAAAATGAAAAAGTTTGAAAAATGTCAAAGTGGAACAGATAAAGAGAGGTAGGAGGAAGAGTTTTTGTGACAGTTGAAAGTCTCTGTGCTCCTACAACGAGGCTTACTTTGGAGCTGGAACTAAACTCACTGTTTTAGGTAAGAAAACCTGCAAAAATAACCTCTCAGAGCATGATTCTCAGCTCGTTTACTGCATGTGAGAAATAAAGTCAGTATTAAAAGATATGTAGTGTTAAAAATATACTTTAAGATCATTTATTTGATGCCACTGAACAAAGTATCTCATTTTTAAAAGTGCTAAGTTGTTATAGGGAAGGTTTATGTCACTAAAAACAAGTGATGTCTCTGTTCTCCAGTCAAAGTAGTGCGGCAATAAAACATTTGGCTCTATGCCCAGAGAGTGTGAGTTCTTATCAGCTCTGTCAAATACTGTGAACACTCAGTCTGAGGCTTACTTTGGAGCTGGAACTAAACTCACCGTTTTAGGTAAGACCATGAAAATTATTACAAGTAACAATAATATACACTGTATTTGTAAACTAGTTGATATCTGTTAGGTTAGAGCTGAGGGTTGTTTTTTATCTTCTCCTCTTAAATGGACCTTAAACCAAAACTTTAATGCTGTTAGCATCTGATTCAATTTGGTATAAATATGTTTTATTTCTACATGTTTGTGTTCAAAAAGGTTTATCTGAAAAAAAGAGCAGAAAGTGCTTTCAGCTTTCAGTGCTGAATGGCAGAGCAGTTTTTTCTGTAGCCTTGTATCAGTGTGAACAACTATGACCCAGCTTACTTTGGCAGTGGCACCAAACTGACAGTGTTGGGTAAGAAATTCTAAAAGTCATGTGCATAAATGTTTGTTTTCTGTGCGTCATTTTACCTAAATGTGTAAAACTATTGTTGACTTGGGGCTGTTTAAAACTGCTTTGTTTTGTTGCTGTTTATGAACTAAGTCCATAAGATGAATCTGTGGCTAAAAGGCGTTGTTAAGTTGACACCAGACATACTGTTGTAGTTCAAACATTATTTTAAAGCTATAAAACTGGCATTTAGAGGACGTCTTTATGTGCAACAACAAATGAAGAGAAAAGTATATTTAAAATACAATAAGAAGTTCATAAGTGAGATTAACATGATGCAGTGATACATGGACTAGCTTGTGAAAAACTCAAAATACAGGGAAAAAGTATTAGTAGTAGTTAGAGGTTCATTCAGCCCCTGTACTGTAGGTCTTTGTCAGTTTTTTACATGCGAGTCAGCACTGTGTTCTGGAAGTTATCCTGCTTATTTTGGAGAGGGAACCAAACTAACAGTTCTGGGTAAGACTACTGCAATAACTTAATTACTTAAGAAATGTAATCTTGGTAACTCTCACTGTGAGTTATATAACCTGTAATGATCATGTTGTATTTGATGTTGATGTTCAGTGTGAAAAGGTTCACTTGTGTCTCTTTGTAACCCAGTGTTCATGTTTAAATCCTTGGCAGCTTTAATTCAGTGATTTATTTCTTTTGTCTTCACAGAAGATGGGATGAATGTCACCCCACCAACAATGAAGATGTTTAGGCCTTCATCAAATGAGTGTCAAAACCTGAAAGATGATACACGGAAGAAGACCTTACTTTGTGTGGCCAGTGGATTCTACCCAGACCATATCAGTGTGTTCTGGCAGATGAATGGGGAGAACGTCACCACAGGTGTGGCAACTGGCAACCCTATCAAGCAGCATGATAAGAAGTACAAAATCATCAGCAGGTTGAGGGTCCATGCTGATGACTGGCAAAACCAAAAGAATATGTTCATGTGCAACGTCAAATTCTTCGATGGGACAAAAGATCACATTAAAGCAGATACCATTAGCGGTGAAGAAGGTATGTTCATTTGGAACTCAGAAATAATCTAACCCTGATCTTGTTGCTTCTTGACATACATGTAAACAACCGTCTGCTCTCGTCTAATCCTTTTGTTATTTGTCTATCAGGTCCTTCGCCAAAAGAGTTAACAAGAGGTAAATATATTATTCTGTGGTTCTGTACACCTCAGTGCATCAGTTCTAGCATGGTTATCACCAACAGAAAACTCATGGTAGAAATCAAAAGCACATAAACCAAGAATTGTTAACTCATTTAAATGTTTGAACTTTCTGCAGAAAAATATCTGAAGATCACACAGAGTGCCAAACTCTACTACAGTGTTTTTATCGTCAAGAGCTGCATCTATGGAGCCTTTGTAGTGTTTGTGGTGTATAAACTTAAGGTTAGTCAAACCCAACACTTTTGATCAACTGGTTCCATATGTATGTGAATGAACAGATGATAAAAAAAAGTGCTCATGACATTAAGATATTGTGTCCTTTCTGTCTGTTTCAGGGTTCAACTGGAAAGTACTGATATGTGAGAGCTGAGCTGAGACAAACTCTGGGAGATGGATGAAATTGTCTCTCTGTAAATACAACTGAAAACAAAGTTATATTTCTATTCTCTCTTGCATGTTGCAGTGCATTTATACAGTAGATGAACAGTTCTGTGCTTATTACTTATTATACTAAAGCTGAAACTGGCATGCAAATGCAGTATATTGAATCAGGTTTTTATAGATATGTCATAATTCTATGCACTGGTTTGTGGTGGTGTAATGCTTGTGTGCTTAATTTGTTGCTCAATAAAAAGTATTTCAAAGGATACTGACAAAATATCATGTCATTTTTCTTTAAAAGTATGTGCTGAGTGACTTACTGAGTTTTGTAGTTTGTCCTAAAAACAGTTCTCATGGTGTCTCCATGCAGTAAAATTATTCACTATTTATTTACATTCAGTGTGTATCTAAAACAGAAATGGACCTGGATCAATCTTCATATCACACACACCATTCATTCACTGTGCTTTTGAATCGGAGAAGAACAGACACATTAATTACAATATCTGTCAGTTGCTCTAAATTGTTGCTGATATGCAGTTAAGATACCCACCTCCCTACTGTTCTCACATCTCATCCTACACTGATCTGATGGTGTGAGGTATTTTTAGCAGTTCACCAACCAGCCTGTTTTCTGAGAAATCAACTATTTTCCACCTTCAGATGTTGAAACAGCTCAGCTCAGTAAACCTTCACAGGCAGGTTCTTTTGGTTCATAACAAGTTTTTCCAATGAGCAAACTGAAAGCTGACTCACTTTGGAGGCATTTTCTCGATAAATGAAATCACATTGACTAATCTTTTGACTGTTTTTCTTTTTTCATGTTGTGTAATGATTTGAAGTGGGTTCATACTTAGTTTTTCCACTTTGCACAAACATGAGCAGTGTATTACAGTTTACATTATCTTCATGAATAAAGAAATTTTTCCTTTAGTTCAAACTTTGTCAGAAGGAACGTAAATGTCAAGAGTGTGAGTCTACCACATTAACAACAGGAAATCACCGTTCTCTCCTCTGTGTACAACAAAAGAAGGTCAGAGCTTGTGTTGGTGAGAGGACAAACTGGAGCTTGAAACTGTGCAGAGGAGTAGAGAGCAACAGCAGAGGAGAGGATGTGGTCACAGAGCAGCCTGCAGATCGTTCTCTCTGTGCTGAGAAATGACGGAGGTGCAACCTTCCACTTGCCCACAACCTCCGGCTCAACCAATGCACCTGCATCTCTGCACCAACCCACAACCACACTGCACATCTCTGAGCTGGGAAAGCTTCTATATCTGTGTCAACTGAAGCAACAGAATAAACTTAAGTATGTGTTATATTACAAACAACAGCTGTTGAGATCTGGTGCAGAAATGTGCACTTAAAGGTTTATGTTGCAGGTTCAGGACAGATGTAAAAAGAATTTCACTACAGTCAGAAAGATTCAAACATTATCAGGCAGACTTAAGACACCTATCAACGGTTCATTTAAAGAGTCTGTAAGAGAGTGTGTATAATGCTATCATTTTCATGTGAACCACTATATGAGACACTATTCTGTATGTAACTATAAACATAATCTGACCATATACCAAATACTGTCCAAACAGTCTCTCATCAAACTGTGCAATTCTTTTTTACCAGTAAAGACTCCAGTGGGACTCAAACTGAAGAAGACCACATTCTCCTTTCTCCATTTGTTTCCTTGAAAAACATGTTTGTACCAACTGGAGCCACATAAACAGGAAACAGTGTGAGTCAGTAACAGAAGTTTGGTGTATCTTGATAATTACATCTCCTCCTGCAAACTCTTTATATGAGTTTATAAGCTGTTGTTTTCAATTTTGTGAATAAAGCTCATGTGGTTATTTAACAATTTTTGTGCCACACTGAATTTTCAAAGCGAGGGTGTGTTATGAAGGTAAAAACACTTCCACCACCTTCCAGCTAAATTAAAATAATATTTTTTCATTTATTCATGATAACAGAACTGCAGTGAGTGAGTGCATAAACCATATTTTAGGATGTAAAAACAATGAGGGATATGTAACCTGAAATACAGCTAGGTATATATCTTAAGATGTTCATATGGGAGTTCTGTATTGGACCAGGACTGCAACTTTCTATAGTTCAATACTGGGCACAGTGTTGTACATTCAGATGCGCTGAGCTAAACTAGCAGACTCCTGGACAAAACATCAAGAACCCTGATGCTAAATAACAGCCACACAACAACATCTTGCTGCTATTGTCATGAAGAATGAATAAACGCAGAGAAAGAGAGGTTACCCTGATATTCAGCAACAGGAAGAGTTCAAACAAAGATTTGGTGCTTAGAGCTAGTTTTATCTTTAAACCATAGTCATGACACCAACACCAAAACAAAAGATCATTTTGATTAATAAATATAAATTTGATTACTTGCCTGAAACTTTCAAAAGAAATGAAAATGTATGTTTATGCAATTATTAGTGGAACAAACAACCTGTGTCTACATCAGCAGATATTTTGACTTGTGCCAGGAAAAGCACAGGTGTTACTAATAATATCAACAGTGGCTCCGTTCTGTTTAAGAGTCTCACTCTGCCATGACCGTGTGAGAGGGAGAAAGCATGCACAATACCAGGACCCTGAAACTGAGGTGGTTAACAGAATTCATTCTCCATTAACAGATACTTTACAAATCCCTGTTAGATAATGGTCTGATGGCCTCTGAAAGAAATGAAGTTGTAAGAAACCACCTGAGTCTGCTCCTGTGGCATCATGAGAAACAGTAACTTGACCAAATTTAAGAATGTCATGTAATCTAATAGATATCATTGATAAATTTAAGTTAATACACTTCAGCAGCAGGAAACAAAGAACAAAGCTCCTACAAAAGTTTTCATATGTTCAGTTTCAAGCAGCTGAATGAGACATTTCTTTGTTGAACGACCCCTTGTGGTGCCAGCTGGGATGACAGGTCATGTATCTGGTTTGACATTCAGTAATTCAACCCAACAGGAGTTTTTTTAATCAAAATATTATTTTTTATTATCAAATAATTACATAAAAATAAACAGTCTGGCAGGAGCTCCTGGTATGTCACAGAATCAGCAACAAGTGGAATCCAGTATCAATCAAATGGCAAGAGTAGGAGCCAGAACTACAGCAGATGTGGAGCAGTTTCACAATATGTTGAATCCTTTTACTGACCTCAAAGGAAAAGCCATATGATTCTCTTAAAAACAGAGAACATGTACAGTAGGTCCAGTGAATAATAACTTAATTTTAAAAATGTGACAGAGAAGGACAACAGGGAAAGTCTGAGTTTTGCGTCATCACATTCAACAGACTTTATAAAATGATATGGTACCTACATTTTAAGGCACAGACTCCCTGAACACAGCGCTCACTGTAGAACAACTCCTGGTTCACAGATTTAACTACGCCTACAGCTGTCAGTCCCTTTTTTTATTGCAGTCTTGAATTATCATTCTGCACATCCACAGTCAGATATGACTGTTTTAAGTCCTTTTGGCAAATGCAGCAGTTCAGAGTTGAAAGTTCAGGTTTTAAAAATGCAGTCCTCCAAATTGCAAACCACCTGCCCCATAGTTTTTAAAACCCTCTGCGGCTTTAGCCTTGCCGACCAAACCTGTTGTTCCTCTGTGAATGCCTGGCACAGCTGGCGCAGCAGAAACTGGAGTAGTACGAGTTGGAGCACAGTCGGGCGTATACTATCAGCTCGCAGTTGGCAAGCTCGGGCTGGTCCACACATTCTGGCGGCACATAATCACCTGCAGCAGCAGTAATGAAAGACAGTCCCATTTAGTTTTTTTTGTGCCTCATAAAATCAGATCAATACACAGAACATCGTGTGGTACTTCTGTGTGGTGAATTAAACTTGAAATGACTGAGTCAAGCTCAGTGAATCACCATGTTGATCTGTATTTCTTCTTGTTTGCTCACCTGCACGACACAAAGCTTTTTATAGTCGTCTGAAAAAGATTAGTTTTTTGTTCCAACATCACTTAAACATCAGGACCCACAGACATCTGAATAACTGCTCACATCTCCAGTTTTTTTCAGCAATTCAAACAGTAGCAGCCAGAATAATGAAGTGAAATAAAATGGCAGTTCAGTCTAGTTATTGAGCCACCACCAGTTTTTACTGCCACTTTCCAGTCAGTTCTTCTCTCTCTTCTGATATGTCATAAGCTAAAACATATTTTATATGACAGCTACTGACAGTAGATATCTCCAAGGAGGTCATGTTTTCACCTGTGTCTGTTTGTCTGTTTGTTTGTCAGCAGGATTACACAAAAAGTACTGAACGGATCTGCATCAGACTTAATGGAGGGATGAGGCATGGGTCAGGGAAGATACCATCAAATTTTAGAGTGACTCCAATTAAGGTGGCAAATCCAGGACCTTCTTTTAATCACTTTCCTTAGCATTGCAAGAATTTTCAGACATTTTTGTCAGTTTCTAAGGAAACAATGTTAATATTTATCTGATTTATCTGATCTACAATTTTGTACAATTTAGTGCAGATCCAGAGTAATATCCAGATCTGATGCTTCCGTTTTCCTTCTTCGTCTTTTCATGGGGGTATTTTTAAAATATTATTTGTGAGCCCCTAACCTTCTCCTCCTCTACCTCTCTGTGATAGACAATAAAGTTTTTTGAATCTTGAATCTTGAATGTGTAGGATTGTTTGGCCTTGGCAGAGGTGTGTGCTCTGCTGAGTGCCATTCTACTTGTCTGATTGTTTCTCATATTTGTGTGATGGCATCAGAAGAACTGAGTGAATCTAATTCAAACAATGAATTTTTTCTGATCATGAACTATGTTTAAAATGGGATCATAAAAAACAAAAAGATGGCTGAGTTACACTGTTAGATTCCTATTCTCACCTTGTTGTGTGTCTTTAATGACCCTCACTTCAGCTGTGGCGCTCACAGAGTAGATGCCAGTGTAAGCGTTACAGGTATAGGTTCCCTCGTCTGATGGTTTTACATTATTTAGGATCAAGCTGCCATCAGATGACATGAGGATGTTACGACCATCTGGACGCACTGGTACACCATTTCTGTAGTAAAAGAGAATAAAAACAAAAGTCAGTTAAGGCCTTTGTGCAGCTTCTTTAACAGCTGTTGTTTAATGGCAGCTTTGAGATCCTTTGAGATTTTTCTTGTAATTGAGAATTTAAAAATGAGGTTTTTTGAGGTCCATCAGATTCTGAATTGACACATTGAAAATTACAGGAGGACCAAGGCACTAACTGGGTCTTATTTGACTAGAATTAATATTTACAGGTATTTACAAAATTCAGATTACATCAACCTCAACTGAAGAAAAAGACCTTATAAAAACCCTGTTCTTTGTGAATGACTCCACAGACGACTATATAACTTTTTTCTTTAAAATTAAGATGATATATAGCCATATGATGTTTATTTTTACCTGGACCAGCCGATATTAATGTTGTCTCCTGACACTACACAGGGGAGCAGAGCTGTGCTGCCCTCAGACACCTGGATGTTATTAGGAGCTGTTGTGATCCTCAGGTCCGCTGGACAATGAAGCCAGAAAAAAGATTTTTAAAAATCTCATTTAAAAATCCTTACACCCTTATATGTTCATATATTATTCTTCTGGATGTTGCCTGGGGGAGTGACCCTCTAATACGGAAACATAATGATTTGCATATGACCTTCACTGTCATCTGCTGGTGACTATGTGAAACTGCAACATCAATTAAATTTGTTCGATCTTTAGGCTCTGGCAATCATAATGGACATAATGTAGTAGCTGGATGTGATACTCAAACACACCTTGGACTCTGAGTTGCACCTGTCTCTGCTCCAGCTGCTGCGGGCTGGTCGCTGTACATGTGTAGACACCAGAGTCATCTGACTTCAGTCCGCCAAAGATCAGGGTGCCATCTGAATGCTGGGTAAACCTGCAACACAGGGGCATCACAGTCAGGACTCCACACACACATCTAGAGCAGAGGGATCTTCTTTCTGGTTTTACTGTTATATACAAATATATACAACAGCAGAGTTTGTCTAGAACGTTTACAGTTCATATACTCCTAATGTAAAAACATGTTTAAGAGCAGTCATTTCTTGTAATTTTCCTGATTACAAGAGCATATTTTTGCCATCTACTACCTTGCACATCATACAAGTCTTTTACTTTTTATACACTTTGACAGTGACTTTGAATCAGAAATAGATATAATGTATAAAATTAGTAAAGCAGAATGAGAATTACCTGGGGTCACTGAGGGTCTGTCCATCTTTTGTCCACTGAATGGTGACAGACTGCAGAGCTGAGGGGGGGACAATCGTGCAGGGCAGTGTGGCAGTTTGTCCTGCTCGCATTTCCAGCTGAGATGAGCTCGAGCGGTCGATGCTGAAACTGAGAGGAATGGAATTTCTCCACTTTCTGTTTCATAGAACAAACATGTAGTGAAGATTTTATGCATGGACAGACAAAGAGAGTTTTCTTACCGCGGGAATGGACCATCTCTGGGGAGTGAGGTAGGAACAGGCTGAGATGGTCCCTCTGTGAGACATGCACGATTGGATGCACGAAGTGAGTGCTCCCGTCATAATTCACTTACATAATGGCTCATCAACACATCATGCATAAAGACTCAGCATGTTCTGACATCATCTGTGACATCAGGGCTTCAACACAGGCTTTAGGATTTACGTGTGACAAACTAATTGGGGTCAAATAAGGGTTTTCACAGAATCTGGTCCCAGTTAGCTGATTGTTCATGAATGGAAGTGTTCTCAGAAGCTTTCTTACAATACTCTAATCTTTATACATACAATCAGAGATTTACTGGACTATCTGCATGGTTGTATATCTATGCGAGTTTTTTATTACATCTTTTGTTTCTTCTTAATATAAAGTGTTACCAAACATTTATGTCCTACAGTAACAGTAACCCATCTATACCTGTAAAGTAAAAGATCTCTTTGTGGAGTGATGTGCGACATTACCTGAGATAGAGAGGTAAATGTAGCGGTGGTCTCTCTCATGTTCCCGAGTGGCCACACACAAAAACCAACCAGAGTCTGACTTCGTGACAGGACCAACTAACAGGGAGCCATTGGGCTGCTGGTGATGCCTGAAGAAAATATAAATAAAAAGGTAAAGAATAATCACAAATATTGACAGAAAGCTGTGTGTGTTTTACTGACCTGTATGTCGACAGGGGGATACCATCTCTTCTCCACTCCACGATGACAGTGGACGACGGTGGTGGACTGACTCTGCAGGGCAGCACAACAGTCTGGCCAACTAAAGCTTCCACTGTGGAGGGGTCAGTCTTATCGATGGTCACTCCTCCCAAGGTCAAACTGTGGAAACATGAGGAGATACAAGGACAGAAGGAGGGAAGGAAAAATGAAGGAAGGAGGAACAGGAGGAAGGAAGAAAAAGTGAAGATTGAATGGAGGAAAAGAATGAAGAAGAGTCACTTTATGCTCCACTGTTGGTACTTTTATTAGTAGTCACCAAAGCAGGCATAAAGAGCGCCCACAACCTGGCTTCAGAAGTTTGTCAGAGGAAGCTCAGAGAGAAAAGACAGAGAAGAAACCCAGCTTTGGCCCATGCAACATGAAAGTGACGAGACAAACAATGAAAACCTCACCTACAAAACAAAACAACAAGTGTAGACACAACTAATCAACACGTTAAAAATCAAAGGTGATGTTGACGCACAAGGAGACAAAAGACAGTTTTCATTTCACCAAATAAAACCCACAGGAAGTTCCCAGCAATGTCTCCCAAAGAAATCCTAAACCCAGAGTGTGGCTAATACACACACAACGACACAAATGACAGGTGGGTTTAGTGACGACACAGATATGACGACGTGAAGCATCACAGCAGAACCTTTATTAGTTTGATCTAATGACAAGGTGGAAACACAAAGCCCAGAGGTGGTGCCGACTGACAGTGAAGTGGCAAATAAGCACAGGACGACTAAAACATGAACTCTAGACAGACAGTGAAAAGTCCCAGAAGCATTAAAAAGAAGAGCTGTCCATTTAAGGTCGCTGTGAGGTTGTCAACTTCTCCTTTTCTGACATTTTGTCGAGGTTAAAGGAAGAAACAAAGTGTTGCTACTTAAACAGGCGTGAAAGTGAGAGTCCGTGGAGCTGGAAGTAGCTGCGGTGTGTTTACAAAGCAAGGGTTTCGACTATAATAGCATCACAAGAATGATGTGTGTCTACACAAACAGCATGTAAAATAAAGCACAGCATATATGAAATATTCTGTTGTACTGATAATAAAAATGGGAATGGTTGTAAAGTCTTTAAAGAGTAACTCAACACCAGGCTGGAAAACGGCCTAGACATAGTGGGTGAGCTTGGGTGTGCTTTGTTGTACCTATAACCACAACCAACAGTGATGTCAGAGTGTACTCACACACCCTAGAGTACACTTCTACATCACTGCAGAGCAAGGTGAGAGGTCAGTAAAAACAAGCTTTTCAGCGTGTGCTGAATTACTCTTTAAGTTAAGCTAACTTTGTCTCAAAAGCCTGAAAAAGAAGCTAAGATCTTTTACAACAGATGCTTCATTAGTGATATATTTTACTGAAGGTATTTTGTGAACTGATATCCTTCATTTTTTTACTTTTGTTGCATTATTTGAAAATGTTTGTGGTGCATTCTAGATCTGGTTTGTACGACACAATTATAAAAAACTTTAACATCAACTTCATCATTATATTCTGGGATTGAGTGAATGATGCTCATGATGATTTGTCTTTGGACAATCTCCTTCAGCTCACTCTGTGGCCCTGCTCAGAATCAGAGCAGGGCAGTGTGGATTGGGGATCCTTCGGCAGGGGTAGGAAGGCTGAAAACAGCATTATGAGGCCGGTGGTGGCAGAGCTGGAGCAGGGAGCGAGCTTTTCCTGCTCTCTGGGTCTTCTGGGTCTTACCTCGCAGCTGGGCTGCTGTGCTGTGCAGCGGTGACAGGTGAAGGTCGGCGTCCCCGCAGATAGACTCTGCCTCTGTGGGCATTTGTGGCGGCGCTCGTGGCCTGTCTGCTGGTGCCGCTGGTTGAACCTCCCTGGACTGTGAAAATCCTCCCCATGTTGCGTGACTGCCCACCTGTTGACCCTCCAGAGGTGGATCCCCCTGCTCTAGATCCTCCTCCAGATGAGGTGCCTGCTCCAGATGTTGAACCTCTTCCAGATGTGGTCCTTCCAGGAGTAGATTCTCTTCTAGAAGCTGGCTCTCCGGCGGGAGCGCTGGGCGCCGGGCCCTGTTGGCTCGGTGCAGGCACCTGACACGCCCTCTGGCACTCTGCCCGGGTCATGAAGTTGTTGCTGTTGCCGTAGCAACTTCCATACCAGAAGTGCACACACTTGGAGGTGATGACATCGTAGTGATAGCGGGATACCCAGCTGCTGCAGGAGCCGGCAGCGCGAGGCAGGGAGCAGATCGAGCGCTCAACTGCAGCAAAGAAACAGATGAAGTTACCAGTCTGAACTGTGTTTATCACTTATTTCATCTTAAGGAGGGTTTGCTTTGTATAATGGCACTGTGCAACGTAAACATTTACAGCCTCAGTCCCTTACTGTGGTTTGGTGGGTTAGGGCAGCCCTCCCCATTGGGTCCTCCTGCAGGCGTGGTGCGGTCATAACAGCACCCGTAGGTGGTGGTTCGGCACTGTACTGCATTCTCAGTAGGGAGAGAAGGAGCGACCTGAGGAAATATGTGATGACAGATTAGAGGAAAAGCCATTTAAAAAAATAAAATCATCACATTAAACAAATTAGAGAAAATATTATGCCCACTAGATGAAATCAAAGGTCTTCTGTCAATGTTTTTATTTAATTTACTCTATGGTGTTTGTGTATTTGACTTTTTGTCACTGATGTTTATTAGCTCGCACTTTCTGTTTTCTTGTCTAAAGTGCGAAAGCCTGTAAAGCAACAGAGCTCACCATTGTCTGTCCTAACATTTGAAAAAAACTGCAAGAATGTCATGTATGTTTTCTTACAGTGGGTACAGGGGCCACATACTCCACACAGCCCTCCTTGTTGGGGCCCTGAGCAGCCGTCACACCGTCTTGGCAGCAGCCATAACTGACACACAGGACAAGAAGAGATCAGGCACAAACAATAAAAGAGTTTGTACTGAAAGTCTGTGCCTAAAATAACAACAAATCTGCAACTTTGACATTTCTAAGAAAACCTCAGCTTCAGCCTGGTCATTTAGTGGTAATGACTGTGGTGACATGTAATGCAAAACAATCTCTGGTTAGAGCGGTCACAGAGCCATAAAAGTGACACCCAGAGACCAAAGACTAAAACAGACTCCACATGTGACCTCAACCACAGTGTAATGACATGTTGGAGCTGGATACCTGGTCTGGATACAAGATGGCTGGACAGGAGTGGGAGCTGGGGCCCGTGGGCAGCCCAGACCCTGAGGGCCACCAGCAGAAGTGCGTCCGTCTGGGCAGCAGCCATAACGGGACTGGCTACAGTGGAGCGCTGGGGCGGAGCTGTGAGGGTCGTGGACTGTGTTCGTCTGGGTCGCATCTGTCTCTGGCCTGCGGACTGAGATGAAACCAAGCAGGGGGAGAATTCACACACTGCACATGCAGACTAGACTCCACAGTTCACGTTTTACACAGACAACACAAAGCGACAGAGAAGTTCACACGTAGCTTTACAAACTTACAATAGAGTCTAAACTATTGTGCTTGAGGCCGCACAGTGAGATATCACAGGGAGCTGAGACACAAAAGAATCCAAATAAGAACACATTAACACCAAAAAACATCACCAACCTATTTCTTTGTGGAAAGATAAAATAGAAAACAAAGGAGAATGCATTAGGACAAGACGCTCAAGCATTCAGAATAAATAATCTCACGGGAAGTGAACACACACACACACAAGACCTCAAACTTGAAATTCCTGAGTGCTGGGACAGTACACGGCACTGAAAAATGCCAGAACATGCCAGAAACACCACAGCCAGCACTAACACACTTCAGTGCCTCGGAAATATTTTAATCAGGCCGACAATGCCCACGGACCCCTGAAAACATGTCAATCAGGCCTGGATAATTAGTGCTGGGACAGGGGCTGGATGGGGACGAGGGTGGGGGCATTGGGGGTGGAGGGGGGACGCAGGGGAACCGGAGGGCAGAAATTATTAGTTAATTCTGAGTTACTGATAGTGCTACAAAGGTATATTTATCACTCATCCATCTATTATCTATACTGCTTATTCTGGGGCTGGACTCATGCTTAGTGTCACAGACAAATTAATGATGCTGTTTACAGAAAATAAACAGACAAACACTGAGATGGAGACTAACCTGTTGCATGATCAGGCACATAGGGCTGGAAGCCAGTCTGACTATTGTCATGTCCTCGTGGGTCCTGGACACTGGGGACAACTACACACAGAACAAACACAAACCAGTAAGAGTTCAGTTTATAAGGTAAGTGAGTGGTTGAATATTCTTGGTGAAACTGTGATAACACTTTTCTTTAACTGTTCAGAAAATGTGACGACTGGTACTCGTGCAAACTACCAACCTTTTTTTTTTCATCTTTGCTCCGGAAACCATTCTCAAACAGAAAACTTGAGTTCATATGTGTACATGGAGCTGCACGTGTGTTAAGACCACTTAATGTGAAAAACAAACACATTTCTGCCTGTACTCACCCTGTGGGCTGTAACAGGGCTGTGTGTTGCAGCGCTCCACTGTGGAGGGTTTGGGGTGAGCACTGCATTGGTCCACAGGGTACAGGTTCCTCTCTCGGTCAGAGCAGATCACCTGGCGCTCTCGAGAGCCGGAACCACAGCTCACAGAGCACTGGAGGAAAGTGGAGATAAATTGTAACAGTTGAAAAGTGTCTCAAACTCAAAGCACAGTCGGTGTGACAAGAAAAAAATGATGACATGATATTTCACATTCAGCCACAATAACCACACTGTACTGTATTGTCTGTGTTCGCTGTTCCCCATCCAACTCACCAGTCCCCACTGTCCAACGTGCCAGCTGATCTGTTTCGGGCAGGCGGCCATCTCGCAGGGTCGGACGGCGGGCGGGCGGAGCAAAGTGCTGCAGGACGTTTCCTCCAGCCTCATCCCACCTGAACCCACACAGGTCACTTCTCTGGTCTGTTCACCTGAACCGCAGGTCACAGAGCACTGCAGACACAGCCGCACAGATTACACAACACAGATTACACCTCGTCTTGAATGTTAAGGCCTTATGCTTAAATTGTATGATATACAGACACGGCCAAAAGTGTTGGTACCCTAAGTAATCACTCCAATCCACCTATTTACCACCATTGCTACAGGGTGTCAAAAATTTTGCCAAGACCATTTTAGAAGATATTTATAAAATAAGCAAGAATTCTTCTCTTTCTCACAGCTTCTTTGTTTTATTCTGTGGCAAACTGAAAAGAAAAAAGTGAGGAAAATGTTATGTTCTGTCAAAATTTGGGTGCAAACACGAGAGACAAATCTGGACTACAATCTGCAGCTTGTGTTTTAAGAGTCTGTAATTATGTGCATTTAAATTTGTCCCCGCCTTGCATGTAGTGTTGTGTTTTAGGCTTATAGGACTTTTCTAGTCTCAGTTTGGATTCCAGTGTAATTATCGGTTTTATATTTAAGTCAAAGAAGCTAATCATTGCATTTCTAAAACATAAAGACAAAACAAACTCTGGAAAACCCCTTTTGGTCTTTTGAAAACATTTACTATTATTTTGAAGATATCACCAAGATTATTGTCACAGCTGGAGTAAAACTTTGCTGCTTAGGTAAAGTCAATTTTTGACCTGTTCCCAAAGATCTTTTCCATCGTTTGTTCTGTCAAAAAGACGTGATAGTAATGTCAGTTATCTCACTGCTTGTCTTGAATGACTTGTTTTTGGCCAGGTTCCTGTGTCTCTATTAATCTTATCTTCAATAATTTTAGTTTTTTTAGTGAAAACCATGAATCTCCAACTTTGGTGGTTTGATGTTTTTCAGATAAACTGAGGGATTGAGTGTTAATGTATAGGCTGAGAATATCCAGGAATTTTAGGCGAAGAGATCTTCAGTACGTCTTTAAAAGTTATGTTGCAGGAGATTGAGAGGAGATTTTGGAAGCTGGTGTGTTTCATTTCATTTCACTCAGCGTCACCTCTCTGTGGTCACAGATCACTCACCGCACTCCATCTGGTCATTTGATACTCTGCACACTTGTGCATGTTGCAGGTCTGCAGAGTCGGAGGTGCCTCAGAGTAGGCGGCACAAATGGCATCCTCTACCACGCGAGGCCCTGAGGCATCGTGGGAGATGCACTGCACAGTGCGCACCTGGGAGCCTCCACCACAGGTAACCGAGCAGGTATTCCACTCCCCGGTTCTCCAGCTGAGAGGGAGGAGGGATGAGGGAGACAGAAGTCAGGGGTTGTACTAATGTAGTCAAGAGATGCTGGAAGGAGTTTCATTCCAAAATCAGAAAAATCTTTTCATCTGACGAGAGAGTGACAACAGTTGCCACCTTCTCTGACAGGTCAATATTACTGAGCAGCATTGGTAAAAAAAAATATGGGATTTATCTACAGCATCTCAACAAGGGGATTTATTGGAGCCTCACTCAGTGTCACGTGGGAATTCTTTGACATAAAAACTCTTGCCTGGTGCAGTTTTTGAGTAAAATTTTGAGTTGAATAAGGCTAGAGCCGATGATTATTTTCATCAGTGGTTAAACTGCTTCACCTGTGATCCAACAAATAATGATGAAAAATGCTGATCACAATTTCCCAGAGCCCAAGGTGACGTCTTCAAATTGTTTGTTTTGTCCAACCAACATTTCAAAACTCAAAGATTTTCAATTTGCAACAATATAAAATGAAAAAAAAGCAAAAAGTCTTCACATGTTGGAACGACTAAATGTTAAAATTATGAAATGATAAATTGATAAAATATAATAATGATAAAATGTCCTATTCAGCAAAAATTTAATTTTAATTTTAAATGTTTAAGTAACAAATATTTGCTGACTATTCCTAGTTCAGATATAAACCAGTGTTTTGGAATGAAACCCTTCAGACACAAAGCCAAAGCTCATAAAAGGATGCATCGTTTTAACCACGCTGATCTTCAGCTACTAAAAAAAAAAACTACTCAACACATGATTATGTTAAAAACAACACATCCTTTTGGAGACTGTAGTATTAAAGAAAATCCAGGAAACCTAGCCACCAGTTGCTCCCAGCTGAAAGACAGACAGTATTTTTCACCTCTGCGTTAGTTTCACTAATTACTAGAAGCAGTAATTACTGGAAAGCTTTGCCAAAGCAAAAAACAAGCTCACATTTTATCTCCCAAAGCTCTGCCCCAAATTTAGCTCCAGCAACTAAAACAAGTGTGCATCTACTGTTTCTGGTCGTCCATGCAGTATATCTTTAAATCCAGGGATAATGAGGGTGCAGTTAGTGTCACACGAGCTTCATAAACATCTCAGGTTTCTGAGCAGCAGCAGCATCAAAGAAAAGAAGCAGGAAATACCAGAGAGTCACTGACTGAAGCCCCGGCTCTTTACTACCGCACCACTGCTGCTGTGTCCCATTCACATGTACACAATCCCCAACACCCCCTGCATGAACCCACAAACACCGCACCACACATCAGCTGCATTAATGGACAGGGACAGAGAGTTTTACAGTTAAAGCAGTCAGGCAGCAGCCCAGCTCAGGGATCAGGTACAGAGGCCACAGGTTGGGAGGTTAAAGAGGGAAAAGTACTTTGATGGAAACCTGGCATCAAATCACTGTTTAGCCTCCCTGGGGAGAGAGACGTTAAGCGTGTCTAAGACAAATGAGGATCATAAAAAGTTGAAAGGAAGATCTCTGAGCTTGACAGTTGCCTCATGCCTTCATTCTAACCCCACATGGAAGAACGGGCTTTGCACTAAACACAGACACTACAGCCAAACACATCTGAAGGGGGAGAGTGTGTGACGGACATTTTAATCAACACTTTTTAGAGGCCAGTAGCTGAAGATATTTTGTTGTTCAGGTGTCAGAGACGTACTAAAAACTTCTGTGTGTGCTCAGGAAATCAGCAGTGATCAGTGAAAATAAAGGCTTGATGATTCAGATCTCCCCCTGTGTTTGCAGTCCCCTAAAACTAACACTACGACCACAGACCCTGGGTTACCTGAATACATAGGCTCTGGGTCTTTCTGAGGGTCTCCACAACTGTGGTGGATACAGGTACGCCATCCTTTCAGACAGTCATAACACACCAACAACAGTCAAACAAACTGCTCTGAAAATTACTTTTAGCACTTGAGCAAATTTAGGAGCACAAACAAAAAATGAGCTCAACTTCTCTCTGTTGACTTACAATGGAAGAAAACTGCCAAAATCAGTGGGATTTGACTGTAACTCACCTGCGGATTTGTGGGCATGCATGGGGGTTGCATGTACGGTTGGTTTGTGGCCTTGGCAGAGATGCACAGAGATAGTCAGGATAGGCCTCGTTATCGATGGTGCAGAAGACCAACCGAGACTGGTAGCCTGATGAGGAAAAAGATGGAGAACTGAGTTGTTTCACCTTCCAAGAAGCAGCATTATAACGCTTCAAACAAGAGAAATACACAAGGATTTCAAGGCTCTGGCTCAGCATTCAGACATGTTTAAATGCTCTGACAACATTGTGAGAGACTCTGACCTGATCCACACTCTCTGCTGCAGGCAGACCAGGATCCAAAGCTCCAATAGTAGCCTTCTCTGGAGCGTCCATTAGGAAGGTAATATTCATACTCCACCCCCTGGTTTGGCTCCTGGCTGATCAGCTGAGAGGAGAGGGTTGTACATGAAGATTATCAATCAATTCACTCAGCATTTAATCATGGGTTCTGATTCATGATCCTCAGAGGATGAACCCTATTGTTGTCTTGTATCTATTGTGTGTAAACTTACCTCAACAACAAGGGGTTCAGTGGTGGGGCCGCGGCCAATGATGGTTTCAGGGACGTTGTCACCCTCAGCTCCTCGCTGGTAGTACAGCATGGTGCCAGCAATGGGTGTTGCCCTGGAAAACTCAATCACCCAGTGGCCATTGAGGTAGTACTCACCACGCAGGTTCTTGATAGCTGGCCAAGCAGAGCAGTTAAACCTTTGTCAGTTCTTGTAAATACTCTGACATACTATTTGTTTCTGATTCTCTGCTACTTTGTTTCCTAAGAAGACAAATATTTTACCAAGGTAGTTGCGTGAAGCCACTGTTTCTCTGATGCTGATGGTGGTGGCTCCAACAGGGATGATGAACATCTGGTTGTAGCCTGGGATGAAAATGAGACAGAGCTCTTTTCACAAAGGGCTGCAAACTCATAAAAAAGAACTGACACAAGTTTAGGATGTGATGCCTCTGTCCGAGCTTCCTGGTGCCTCAGTGACAGGGAGGTTTGAATGTGGTGATAAATTTGATGATCAAAAACATCTGTTAATGCGTGTGTGTCCAAGTTAAAAATGTGCATCGTACCAGTTGACAGGTCGCGTACAGTGAAACTGTTCTTGACGCGGTAGCAGGACTGTCCGTTACCCCCACACTGCAGGCAGGGGTCCTCCTGCTGAGGAGACTCCAACATGTTGTCACAGCCCAGACGCTGGAGAAAGAAGAGAAGATACTTAATAAGAAAACTGTGCCAGAGTCAGATCAAAGGTATTAGTAGTATTAGTCTTTCATTAGTGTAAACAACAATAGAATCTAATTAGAGTGTTCAGTCTTCAGAAATGAGCTAAGGGTGTTCAGAGGGTTTTCCTTCCTTACACCTGACACTGTTTCAACATGAAAACTATCAAATCCACTGTATATATATTAAATGCAAGTGCAAAATATTAGCTGCCAAATTTTTGTCTGTCCAGTCTGATATAGTTTATAGATGCTGACATTGGCCTGAAGTTGTACATCAGCATCACCTTTACATGTTGTTCCAATAAGATAAAAACTTTAAAAAAAAATTTTGCAAAAAGAAAAAAATATGTGGCAAAGCAAGAATAATCAACACAAAAATAAAAGTTGCATATAAAAAAGGTTCTGTGAGCGTTGAGTCAAAATTACTACATAAACTCTCCAAAAGGCAATGATAAAATCTGTGAATTGCAGGTTCCAGAGCCAAACCAACACCAGACCTGATTTAAAAAGATAAGAATAAAATGTGAGTGGGAACACATTTTTTATTGAAAGTACCAATCCTAAAACCAGGCAATAAAAATATGGTTGCATAAATTTTAAAAAATAAGGAAACTATAACGTTCAAAAATATGTCATGAGAACAGGGTGGATTTCATACGGCTGCTGTCCACAGGGAAGGTGTTAAAGACATGAAGTCAGAGGTTAAACAGATGAGGTGTTTCATGAGGAAAGGTTAATAGGTTGCTGAAATAATTACATAAGAACAGCATGAGAGTAGAAGATGTGTTTGACATAACCACACAGTGAAACTAATCTGACTGTGTCCACTCTGATCAACCTCTGAGATATTTTATTCCTGTGACTTTGATTTACTCAAACAGTATGGATTGACAGACTAATCACGTCAATGAATGCAACCTGCAACACCATTTTGAAAATTAGCTGGATTGCGTTTTTCTCTTGTTTCAAATCTCCAGACTTACAGACTTCTGGAAAACCAAGTTCAGCACTGAAGAGGCCACTCTACCCCTCGAGTGAACTTGGGTACAGTGGTATTTAGAATTTAGGACTAACACAAAAAACTAAACCAACACCAAACCCTGACCCTGTGCGTGTTAGAGGTGCCCCCTTTTCTTTTTTGTCCCTTCCACTTTAAAGACACAATTTGACATTTCCATAATACACTCTGGTTTCTGGCATAGAGTTAGATAAGAGGATTGTGGGTATTTATTCAGTATCAAAATCCAACAAACAGCATCTCTAAAGCTAACTAATTAATGTTATATCTTGTTTGTTAAATCCATCACAAAAACCAAAGGGGGGTTTGTGCTGAACTATTTCTTGGCTCTAAGAAGTTGGCAAGACATGAGTGGAGACTCCAGGAAGTTACCAACAAATAGATAGGGAGCTAATAAGTATTTCCCACAATCTCAAACTATTCCTGTGCTATTTATGTCAGATATCTGTGAACATCTGCCAAAAAGGCAAACCAGAAAAAAACATACCGTCTAAGAATAGAGAAGTAATTGAGGTCACATTTTAAGATAATACATTTGCTCTTTAAGGCTTAACTGCTGGTAATATTACAGGTGGTTGGTTCCAAGATTTCCATCTAATTTCGCAGCTATAATGCCAGCCACAAGCTTTTGTTTTTCATGCAGTGAATCAAGAAATTTGTAGCCTGTAAAAGTAAGGAAATCTACAGATTATCACGCTAACAGAATAGACCTGAATCTGATACATATAGGTGTTATATAAGAGCTCCTCTTCCCTTACCTTGCAGACGCCGTCCACGCAAATATCCCTCCGTCCAGGGTGACAGGGTGTACCGTCGACCACAGCGCTGCGGTGACGATAGTAAAAGTTTTCTCCTCTTGGCATGCAGTTCAGCTCACAGGGATTCTCAGCTGTCACAGGCAAGAATCATCTTAGAGTGAGGGCAGGTTCTTTCAGTTAATATAACCATTTAACATTTAACAGCCTGAACTATCCACTCCACTCCTCTTTGCTTCTGACCTCCATAATACGGGAGCCACTTGTAGCGTTTGCCCTGGAAGTCGGTCCCATCAAACTGGGAACACTGCTCTTCACGGAAATCCTTGGATCCCTCTGGACAGTCCTGAGAGGAACAATGGGAGGCAGCAGAGAGGTCAAAGGTCAATAAAGCAGAAAGACCTCAGTAAAACATTCAATAAAGAAAACTAGTCTCAAAATATCTTATTTGTCAAATTAGGGAAGATGTACAATATTTACAGATGATACTTCAGCGTGTCCATAGGCCACACACTGATTCTAAATTGATGTAGAGTTTTACATTTAAACATGTCAAACATAAAAGAACTTGAGTCTTGCTTCAGTTGTGTTTTCTCACCTGGATGTTGCAGGAGCGGTAGGACTTCTCTGGTCCAACACAGTTGTGTCCTCCATCAGTCCTGCATGTAGAAAATCAAGCATTAATATCAGACACCGAATTGATATTTGACCGTACCTTCTTACAGCCAGGGGATGAAGTAGTTTCTCTTAAAGCTGGCAGTGTCTGATATCTTTATGAAGCTACGAGAGCTGTCTGTGTTAGATAAGCCAAACATGATATATGAATCTACTCTGTTTCTTACATGTATTTTAGTGATTTGGCAGTGAACTTGCGAGAGACTGATTAAAAGAGGAAGAGTCAAAATCGATGAAGCAAAGGCAGGGGTATTGTGGTGTTTAGACTCTGTCCAGTTCTTTCAAACGCCACATCTCCAGGTTGTAACACAATATTTCTGTTAAATCTCAGGCCCAAGCTGAGATAACGAAAATTTATCCAAACTTTGGGAAGGTCCTCAGAGCCAAAGAAAACATTATACAATTGCTTCACAGGCTGAGTAGTTCTGCTTTCTGCTGTTCTACTGATCGTAAATGAACTTCACGTGTCAGTGAAGTGCCTCTTTAGGCCACAAATATAGATTTTCTTTAACTTTACGCAAACTGTAAGAAATAACTGCATATTTTCTGACTAAAGTTGCATTCAAATTTTATGGGTCATCACTCTGACACAGAAGCAGTTAATGACTAGGTGAGATTGCAGCGCACATATGCAAATACAAACTGTCTGGGAGTGCAGAAATAACCAGTTTCAGCTCTGACATTAAGTGGCATTCCTCTTTAATCTGTGCCTATAAAAAACTGACTTCTCAGCACAGCAGAAGCCTCAACGTCAACACTGTCGAACCCAAACTTTGCACAAACATCTGTGCACTTGCGCAGTGGTTAACTGTGAAATGGCAGATTGTTTTGCCGCCCTCCCTTCCAGTCATGTTGATAACTCATGATTAAGTCACCTCCAAAAGTACCTGCCCTCAAGCCCTAAAAACATGACACGCTCCTGTTAGCATGCCAAAACTGAAACTAAAACATGTCGAAACAATCATTCACAACATCCAGCCCTCAACTTTTCACCTGGGAATGGAAAGTAAAACATTTGGAGCTTTCGATTTAACATGATACATAGCAGGAAGGTGGGAAAAGTCACAGGTATTTCTACAAAATTATTGATCTCACAAAAGAGAGACAAATGACATCCACTTGCAACTCTTTAAAATGTGAGTCCTTTACATGAAGGTCAAGTAATTTAATGCTTAAGTGAATATATGGTGAAATGGGAGTTCCTGTAAAGTACACAATGATTCAACCTGTCAAATCATAGTATTTAAAAGGTGTAATTCAGAAAAACCTGGCAGACAAGATATGACAGAGTTCATCCAACTGGGTAATAGTGGGCAGGACTGCTTGTCTATTATGCATCATCGAGCTGTAGAGGGGAAACAGACTCACTACCAGACTGTCTGACTCACTGACTGGCTGCATGGACATGTTGAAAACCAGCATCTAATACAGCACTGGGAAATGGATTGATGGGGAACATGTATCAAGCATCCTATGCTGTGTGTGTGTTGGGGATTACTTTATCACTTATTTTGTGGAGACCGTTTAACAAGTTTTAATGTGAAACACCACAATTTCCTACAGTTTGTCATCACATAAATGCATCAAAATATCAAACAAGGTGAATCAGAAAACTGTTTGGACATGTCTGAAACATTATTATAGACACGTTCTGTCTGGTGGGCATCTTTCCTCCCAAATCTGACTTGTTCTTTTTATCAAAGTCCCCTCAGAGTGATTACCCAATTACTGAGGCACACCTACATTCTGCTGAACATTTTATGGCCAGAAAGACTGCAAACACAGCAAATGCAGCTGATGAATGACAGATGAGATTTGTAAAGAAAAATATTTAATTAGTTTAGAAGTTTAAGAAGAAATCACAGCAGTGGTGACACCTGGGGCAGTGATGGGAAGAAACTAAGAACATTAACTCAAGTACTGAACTTAAGTTCACTTTTCAGCTACTTCATTTGAGTAACCTTATATTAGGAAACACTGGATTAGAGTACTGAACTATACATGAAGTAGTTAAAACTATAGCTGCGAGGAGCTGCAACAATAAAGTGCTGCTTATGCACTGATGCATCAATATCAGCAGCAATCTAATAACATGGAACATAACAATATACCATTCTCACTGGCCATTTCAGTACAGGATTTTGAATGCAGGGCTTTCTCACCTCATGATAGAGATCACTTTATATCTTACATGAGGCAACATGTCGGCTGGATTCCAGCATTAATAGCTATGAACAGAACATTTACAAAGTAGGCTGGCAACAACTGTAAGCATGATTTTATGACTCCCCTTACATTTAGTCAGATGTAACTTAGGCAGACATAAGGGAGAGACATTTCAAACCAACCTCAAAATGGACAGAAACCATATCTTACTAAATCAGACTTCAAAAACCAAAACATGTCTGCAGCTGGTCTTGATTCTTTAAAACCACCTCTGAAGTCTTTTTCAGCCAAAAAAAAGGGGAAGATAGAAACATTTACCCCCCATCCGATCCTCTTCAGCAGCCAACGGGCAACACCCACAAGAGAAGTCCTTTTAATGTTAAAGGGCCCCTCCCTGCAGTCTGTTTTGGATGTAAGACAAGCCCACATCCTTGCAACTTCAAGGCATTCTTTTACAATCAAGAAACAGTCTGTGCCCATGAACCTCACTATTAGCTTTATGCACACAGGGGAAAAAACTGCCTGTGTGTGTGTGTGTGTGTGTGTGTGTGTGTGTGTGTGTGTGTGTGTAATCAGGGCCTCACAATAAGACGGGTTTGTCAAAGAGAGATTGGCTGTGAGTTCACATGCAGTGTGAGTTAATGCACATACACAGATATGTTTATGTATATGTAGCCTAAAATAGATTAATATATGAGCATGAAACTTACCTGTGGGTGATGCAACGTCTGGTTCTCATGGTCACACCGCTGCCACAGCTGCGACTGCATTCTCCATATGGACCCCAAGAGTCCCAGTAATCAACACCAGGCACCTGCATACATAACAGCAATTTATACACAACATCACAATGGAAAAATCTACACTAATCTGTGTTATGAAGTTGATTTCTTTGCTTTCCCAACATAATCAGAATTGGTTGCATTGGTTCCAAGATCAAGACTGAACTTAAAACCTAAACCTCTCAGCTAACAGGGTCCAAAAAATGGAAATGCTGCAAATCTGTGACAACTGAGCAAACTCCCTCTGCTGAAGAAGATGTGATATGAGTGAAAGCTCCAGAACAGCTTCTAAATGGACTTTGAGATGTGATTGTTGCCAACAAAATCTAACATAATATTCAACATTTTCTGTAGTGAGGGCACACACAGCAAAATATCCATCCATCTAACATTTTGGTAACATTTTTCTTATCTGAAACGTTGCAGAAAAGTCATTTACATTACATTTTTCCTTATCAAATTTTGGACAATGTAATTAACATACGTAATCACCATCATCAGCATGAGCAGCTTACAACTCTAGAAGCAATGTTGCAAGTTCAGCAGCGCCAATGTTTACACATTTTTCTTTTATTTCTATCGCTTCTTTTCTTCTACTCAAGTTAGCATGCTAACCAGCTAGCCACACCCCAACCCATCTTACAATAAGACTTTGCGAAGGTGAGTCACTGTGGTGTCCAGCATGAGAGGATGAAAAGGTAGCGCTGACCAAAGGACATATTCTAACCTTTTGTCTTGTAACTATGGTTGAGGGGCTTGGAAAGTAAACAGCCATTAATGCTAACATTGGCTAATGAAGTGAAAACTTACATATAACACTTTTAAAAGAAAGGAAGGAAAATTATTAGTGTGTATCAATTTTCAGTGGATCTGTTGGGAGTTTACCATAAGCGCTGGAGCCAAGAGCAGCTGAAGGATTACCAGAGGCAGGAGCATCTTCATTGTTCCCTGGAAAAAAAAAAAAAAAAAGACATTCAGAGTTAGTCACTGTGACTAATAGAGGCTATTACACATTGAGCAACTTTTTTGGAAAACAAGCCAGGGCAACAAGAGTGGAAAGAATAATTGAGATGAGACACATGCCAACATATACAGAAAAGATCTATAAGGGCAGGAACAGGCTGCAAGAGGTCCCTGAACAAAACAAAAAAGGATCAACTTCAGTTCTGGCTGAGAGGCAGTACACATCTGTGTGTTGTTGCCCTGTAGCGTTTCCTAAAACATTTCCGAGTATATAAATCAGTGATAAATCACAGTGTAGTGATGATTTATTGTAGATATTCGAGCACTGATCATCAAACTGATGAAGCAGCTTGTTCTGTGGTTTAGATTTGCAGCTGACAACCACAGCAGATGATCAGCAGCTGGATGTGCCTCTGTGGTTTTATTTTTTATTTTTTTTAAAGTAAAGCATGTGTCAGATGAAAACCTTGTAGTCAAAGATGTCAACAGCAGAATTGGTCAGTTTGACCACCACACAAGGCTGCATTTATGTAGAGGTTTTGGACAGGGAAATGGACCTCTTGAAGATTTTTTTTCAACCCAAGTAAGACAAGTAATCAGCAACTGAACAATTAATCAGTTAACAAAACATGATCTTCAACATTTCTGATCATTTCATTCATCTTTTTTCTATTTCTCAGTCATTTAAGCAAAAATGCCCCAAAAATTACTGGGTCTAGCGCCTGAAATGTTAATATACAGTTTTTATTAGTCAGTAAACTGAAGATGAGCTACAACCTTGGACTCTGGGAAATAGTGATGGACCTTTTTCAGTATTTTTAGACCAGACAATAATCACCAGAATAATCAAAAATGAAATACAATCAATGTTAAACTTGAAAATCACTAAATTTGATTTCACATTGAACAAAGACAAAAGCAGCATCCTGAAATCCATCATTTTTAAAGGCCCGCCTCTAGGAAGTAAAAGGCTTTTTGTCAAATCTCCAACACTTAAAACTTCAGCCTTATCATTTCCCTCTGCTATCTCATCACTTAATTGCTTAACTGAGCTAAAAATGGATCTTTTGTTGCATGTGGAGAGGCTGTTTGTTTGTTTTTTTTCCAGGGCAAATGGTGGGTTTCCTGCAGGGGGGGTTGGCTGAAGCTGCCAAGCCACCTCTGACCTGTTAGCCATGGCTACCAAATGCTCCCACTGTGCGGAAAGTTACCCTGCAGCCGTGAACATCCCACAGCGAACAGACGGATGGTTAACATGTCGGAGAGGAGGGAGGAAACAGGCAGTCAGTATGTCTGATCCGTCTCTCTCAAAACATAAACACTCGTTGCACCAAAAGCCCCAAATTGAGCAACTTCATGGTGTCATCACCCCTGGGTGGTGGTAAGACTGCTCCCCTCTGTCTGGGCCACATCTCAACAACTCTGTACAGCTGCTGATTGTCATTTAGTCTATAAAATGTCAGAAATTAGTGAATAAACTTTATGAAACAACTGTTACAGATCAGTGTTTTGGAATGAAACTCTTCAAATCAAGTATCCTAAAAAGAAAGCTTGCTGCTAAACACAACATGTCACAGTAAAACAAGACCTCCTACTGGATCCTGCAGTGTTAAAAAGAAAAAGTCCTGGTGAGCATTAAAATCTCATTAAAGCCTCCAGTTCCTCACATTTTAAACGTTTTTAATTTCCTCCTGATGAATGACTGAAATAACCACTGATCTGTTTAGAAATTCCCAGTGAGATTTCCTGCATCACTTACTTTTTATTGTACCCACTCATAAAGCCTTCAGCCTGCAGGCTATACACGCTTTTATCCAACCAAATTAACAATTACTCAACAGTCAGCTGGGGCAAGCAGTGTCTTGTGTCCTGTGTACTGTGTGAGGCATGTCTGCAACTGGCACCTGGTCAGTCTGAAAAATCATTAATGAATTTATAACATTCCTACAAAGATTCAATAATAAATCCATTGTATGTATTGTATCTGTCTTATCTCTTATGATATCTCTAGAATATTCCTGTGAGCACAGATGTCTGTTACAATGAACAGGTTAGTTTTGATCCGCCTGTTGTGTCTCTTTAATGTGGTTCTGACACCCTTTCTTTACACGATTACTTTACTTTGTTTCTATAAAACAAATGCAAACGTGAACTATAATTCAGTTAATCTATAAACGATCCTTCTCAACTTTTCTCTCAGACTAAAACTTATTTTTTACGTTTTTGCTGAGCATCCAGTTCAAGTCCAAAAACAGGATTTTTTTTCTTCAAATATCTGTCATCCAAAGGAAATCTGACATAAGAAGAAACCGTTCTTAATATTTTAGAAGAAATCATAAGTCTACTCACCCTCTTTCAGTGGTTTTAAACGCGTTTTCTTGGAGTCCCAAACCGCTGTTGGACCGGATCCTTGCGGAGGACGGTGCGGGGCGCAGCAGACCTGACAGCTGGTTCTTCTCCGGAGCTTTGACTTGAAGATGCGTCTGAAGAGAGCTGCACTGTCCTGGATATATGAGGAGGGTTATTTGGCTGGTGATCTATCTCTCTCTCTCTCTCTCTCTCTCTCTCTCTCTCTCTCTCTCCCTCTCTCTCCTTCTGCCTCTCTCAGTCTTACGTCCAACAGGAAACCGACAAGAAGAGGAGAAAGTCCTGTTGGTTAAACCTCCTCCGCGGCGTCATCACCGCGCTTTTTAACCAACGCGCATCCAGCTCAATTACAGCCCCTCCTGACAGAGATGGGGATCTTTAACGCTCCCTCTGTAATTTCAGACAGTAAAAATAACAGTTAAACAGCGTGTTCGTTTGTTGTAAGGTCTCTATAAGCATGTCCAAGATGAGGGTTCTGAAAAACTTTATTCCCACATTGCTGTGACCAACGCGTCATTATCATGCTCCCCCCTGTACATACCGTCCATGTAATACCAGGGTAACATCCCTTGAGAGTTTTGGGTCTAATGTTAAAGCTGGGTTATATTTTTATTTTTATTTTGGCTGAAAATTGTTCCCAAATGGTACCTTACTTTGTTACAAGAGAGGCTCACTGGACTGTATGTTGAGTGAGCCTCAGTATGTTGAATTAACCCTTGAGTTTTGTTAACATTTCCCCTTTAAATGTGTTTTTTCCCCTTCTTACCTCAGTGAAACCCAACAGAGCAGAAAAGCATTGAAGTGATAACCCATTGGTTTATTTGGCATGCACAGCTGAAAAACACAGAAAGCAGGGTGATGGTTATTGCTCCAAATGGATGAATGTTATATGTTTTATATGGTATATGTTATATGGACTGTGCATGACTCACAGGAAAAATCCAAAAGCAGAAGCAGGAGGCAACTCAAGGAAACAGAAGAGACAAACTGATGGAGGAAGAAAGGAAGATCACCTGCACCTCATTCCAGGTTGATTGTGGAATGAGGGGCAGGTGGGGAGAGATCAGGTGACTGCAGGGCTGATTGAGGAAGCAGAAACAGGTGAGGGGATGAAAGAGCAGGAAACAAAACCATAACAGACACACAAGGAAAGTATTTTCAAAATAAAACAGGAAATGACACAACGTCCAGGGAGTCTCACAGGGACTGATCGTGACAGTAATCTGGGGACCATAAATATATATACTGTGTTTTACCATCCAGAAGGTGTTGAGACATTTCAACAACACTGTCATCCTCATGGTGGTGCGAAATGAAAAGTCAGTAGGACTCATCCTCTGAGGACCATGAATGTCTGAACAACTTTTGTGTGAATCCACTATGTAGATGTTGACTTCTGGGACCATGAATATCCCTTACCTGGAGCCATGTGGGTAGCCTGGGTAATAACAATAATATTATTTTTTAACTTGGGCTTGACCATGAGCTGTTAAAGAGGACCAGCAGAGTCCAGGAGCCCAAACAGAAAATTAGAGACAATAAGTGAAAACCAAACTACGACAGCCCCTGATGTTGATCTTAAATATCATGTCAATAATTCAAAAGACTGATCTCAAATCAAACAATAACCCAAAGGCTCTTGGATGAATTTGACTATTTAATTGCTATATTGTCCTGAACATGTTGAAATTGCAGAGAAAAGTGAATATTTGGGGCTTTAAGGAGGAAACCACCATTGCCACTACCAAAGCTATGTTTAAACATTTGCCAATTTTTATGTTTCCTGAAAAGATTTTCTACCCGTCCCCTCCTCTCTCTTCTCTTTTGGGGGTGAGGTTTGTCCAAACATCTCAACAGCCTCTAAAAACAAACACCCCAAACTAGTAAAATGGTGCAGAGTTATGTAGCTGCGGGTCCATGTAAAAATAAATCTTGGGTGCAATGTGTACTTGTCTTGAGCTAACTTTTCTACTGTTTACATCCTCAATTTTTTTTCTGGGATTCATTCAGAGATGGTGTGCAGAAACAGCCAGAGAACAACGGTGAGCCCAAGATTTATTCCACACATGAACCACCCAAAAAACAAACTGTTTTAACGCCAAATATGCCACCGAAACCCATTCAAGCCACATGTTTGTTTATCTGGTTGTGCTGAGAGATCTTTTTACATGTTTGAGCCAGTCTGAATGATTCACAGGTCTGAGCATAACATATTCAAAATCAAAGCACATCACAGGTAACCATGACCTCTGTGTCTACTCAGACTTATGTCAGTAGAAACACTACTTAAGTTCAGTGGACCATCAAACAGAAATTGAATTACCTCCTGCAGTTTCATCTCAGTCTTTTCATAGAAACCAGCTGGCTCAGCTCCTCGCTCTGCTTCCCGCAGTGAAGCTTCAGCTGCTCCATCTCTGAGAGCGTGTCCTCCATGCGCTTCACCAGGCTCTCCAGCTTGTCCTTAGACATCTTCGTTGAAATGTTTTAATCAACCTTTACAGATTTTTTTTTTCCTTTTTGTCAGAGCTTCTCCTGTGTCTGCACTCGTTGCCGGTCCAGAGCGATTATTAAGTCTAATCCTCAATTCCTTACATGTCTCACATGGAGCAGACCTCCCTCCCTGCACAGTAATCCCTTTAGCAGAGCTATCCTGGGATACCTCTAACGCACATAGGTGTGACACACAGTCACAACGTCTCCTGCATAAGTCCACTCCATGAAGAGTGATTGACAGATTAACTCTGTTCACTCTGTAGTCTCATTCACTTGTCAGTAATAAGCTTAAGAGCCTACGAAGAAATATGACGTCTAATTTAACATCTGCAAGTAGAGAAACAAAACAAACGATTCAAATGTCTCTCAATGGGAGCACCTTATCATTGGGAAAAATTAGGGTTAATCTTGTTTGGGAAAGAATGCCAAACATGGTGTAACATAATCTGAACAGAGCAGGTGTCTGGAACCAATGCAATAGAGGCCTTATGGAATTAACTCTGTAGTCGTCCACCAGCTGAGCTACAGGATTCACACGCCAGAATGAGGCCTCGCTGAGGGCTTGTTAGGTAAGTCACAGTATGAGGCTAAACATTCTGGGTGAACTGCCATACTGTGCCACTGTCCCGGCCACCGAGGCCAAACAGTCCCCATGGTGACAGCAAATGCATCCAGCGCTCCAGGCGACGTGCCAACCCGCGCCCGTCAGCCAGTTGGCATTGGGGGATGGCGAGCGCGGGATGCCAGTACATCAGCACGCCGAGGAATTTCCACAATGTTCCCACCGTCTGCAGGGATGCTTTGCGTCAATTCCCAGGAGGGTTTGCTCCCTGGAAATCAGTGATTAAGCATGAGAGACAACAGCATTTTGTTACTGTGTGAAAGTATTAAACAGGTCCAGGCGTGATGAGTTTGACTTCTGACCTCTGGGGGCAAATGAAAAGAGAGAACAGTATAGTTTCCTCGAAATAAAAGCTCACCTCACATAGTTTTACCTGTTGTTTTGCAGTGTATCAAGTATGCAGTGGTGTTGATGTGACAGTCCTTTGTCCTGTAGCTCTTTGTGTTCCTGTGTTTTGTCTGGAATAAAGAAAAGAAACTTGGGGGTTAACGAGCAACATTACAGAAGAGCAAATATTCAGAAGTGCAAACTTTATGAAATATAAAAGATGTCACAGTACTGGACACAATAAAAATATTTAGTATGTGTATTTTTTGATTTTCATTGTAAACTTCTTGAGTTGATTGTTTTGCTATATGAGAAATGACTGAAGGTAGAATGAGATGAGTTGAACAGCTCCTGTTACATGTACATGCAGTTCAACAGTGATTAAACAGAACGTTAATAACTTTTGTGGTATTTCTGTTTTGGGTAATTAAAAATTCCAAGTCAGCACTGTCTGAGAAAATGAACATCGGCCTTCATGCAGTCATTTACCAAATCTGCTTCCAACATCCACCCTGTTCACCTGATCAGACGACTACCTCCTCCCTAAGTTGGAGTAGAAGCTTAGTGGTCGCCAAATGCAAGCTGACTTGCAGTTTTCAGTTACCCGACACAGAAATACCAGAAAAGTTATTAACTTCAAACTTTCTGCATAACTTGAATCCTTCTACCTTAGGCCATGGACTTATCAGTCACACCTAGTATATACATGTGGGGTGTGATAACCAGTTTTAAAAGAACAAAGATCAAAACATTGTCAATTTCAATTCAAGGATGGAAGTCAGTGTGCGGGGCTCACTCTTTTCATCACTGCTGCAGAAACACCAACAGTACATTTAATGTGTGCGGGTGTGAACAGGGGGTTAACTGTGTTCTCGTAACACTGGACACGCCCATACTTTGATGGACAGTTTAACTCTGGCTGATAAAAAAAAAAAAAAAGCAAATACACAAGCACAGTCGCCACTTGGCATCAAAAAAACATAAATAAACCAAACTATGATTTCACAGATTACACTGTGGTCCACACTAACTGCTGAGAAAAAAGATACAAATTAGAGAGCAACAACAGAAAAAATATGAAAGAAGGGGGAAAAAGACAAGTATCAGTTTTATCATTTATTTAAAAAAAAGAACGAAATCTGAATTGAATAATTTTGCATAACACACATATGCATGTGAAGGACAAAAAAAAAGCCAGTCACCCAACATATTCCCTAAAAACAAAAAAGGGGAAATAAACAGTCTCGAAAACTAGTATTATTATTTTGTTCCCTCTTGGTTTTTCCTCTCTGCAAGCATGAAACTCGAGTGCAACAGCAAAAGAGCAATCAGTGCAGCTCATCTTTACCATTCAGCATTGTCTCATATATGAGAAGCACAGAGTTTGGGTTCATACACATCTCAATGTTTCATACCAGACCATTATTTTCTCACCTTAATTTAAACTTTTTGGTTTGTTTCTAACTTGATTAAAATCATCACTTAGGTTAATAATGCTTTGATGACTGGAGATAATGCTTTCCAAACATGTTGACAAATTCAAGTATCAAATTTAACTAGAGCTACAACTCCCTCATTTACCAGGACTGAGTGTTTTTTACTCAATACCTGCACATTATTTCTGTCAAAAGTTGTGTTTGTTATCACACTTTCCCAGGTTCTCCTGATCTGTGTAGGAACCCTGTTAACATTTACCCCCATGTTTCAAAAAGTACAAAGTTTCTCTTATGCATATCTTGAAAAAAGGACAACAACATCTGTGTATAGAGGAACAATTTTTTGTGTTTGATGTAGCATAGTTCAAGACAGCACCAGGCGAGCATTATGAGGGCAGCTATAGCCTAAAGGTTCAGAGTTTGTGACCAGATGATCACAGGTTACAATCCCTGGACAGGTTGAAAGAAAACAAAAAAATCCTAATTCTCAGTCAGGGTAGAGAATGAAAAGCACATTTCTGTCCCACAAGAACAACATCAATGACAACTACTACTACTGAAATGCCCTTGAGCAAGGCACTGAACCTCCAACTGCTCCGGCAGAACAGCTCAGTGGCTGACAGTACATGGCTGACATGGCAGGCAAGTCCTCAGGTGTGTGTGAACTTTCCTCCCTCTGCAGGCTGTGAATTCATACGTGACTTAAGGTAAAATTAAGGGCAGAGAACACGGTGAAATCAAGTCAATCGGTGTCACAAAAACACACATATTTTAAATTCTTGATGCACGTTTTCCACTTATCCACATGTGAAAGATCAATATGTTTGAAACATCCTGTTCAGTGTAAATCTTTCTGGGTGTAAATCGCTCGGGCATCAGAGCTTTCGTTTTTTTGTGTCTAAAGTGGAAAAAAAAGATCTTAACCATTCTTAACAGCGGTGAGGAAAGCACGCTCTGGTGACGAACAGCTCATACATGATCAAACTACACAATTACCAATCTATAATCAATGTCATCGTCCATTAGCTTGATGAAGGCTTTTTAAATCTTCGGTTAAGTCTGGGGGCGGTGGTAGCTCACAAGTCAAAACGGACTTGTGACGGGAAAGATGTTTGATTAAAGTCTTTGAGGGGAGATTCAATCAAACCGTCTCCCAACAGCTCAACAGCTACCGCCAAGGTGTCCATGAGCAAGGCACCTACTACAACCCCAGTTGTAGAAGACTGTGGTTGTACTGGACAGCTCCCAGATATGAATGAGTGTGGATGTGAAGCAGGGCGCTGCTGAAAAAGGAGCAGACGAGCTCTTGTAGAGCCTCCCTGGATAAATAAAGGTAAAATATTCTCACTAACTTCTTGGATTGTGCCTGAGACCAGTGATCGACAAACAATTTGAAGATGAGGTCCCAAGTTGAGCAAGAAATGTCACTTCTTATTTTAAAACAAAATATTTAAGAACAGCTGTTGTGGGGAATACCCTCTCTTGGCGCCAGGAAAAAAGGCAAAACAAAAACAACTTGTGTCCCATCATCATCGTGAGTTCTTAGAAGGGGATGTGGGGACGGGAGGGGCCCCTGCATCACCCTTTGTTCCCCGGCTGTGAAGGGACCGCTCTCATGTTGTTGGCTAGAGAGCTATGTGGGTGAGGGTTATCAGGGCAGCGTCCTGCTAAATGTAGAACTGGTGTAGCGCCAGCTTGTCCATAAAGGGCCGTACCAAGTTGTCTGTGGCGAAGTAGAAGACCAGGCCAAAAAAAATGGAGATGGGTAGAGCGGGGAGCGCTTTCTTGAAGATGGCGAGGAGGAGCAGGGTCAGACACAGGCCCTGTGGGGGTAGACACACAAAATGAAACCCAGAGGAAATAACACATTGAGCAATTGTGCACCAAACAAAATCAGCTCTGGATGGGGAAAAAACTGCTTGTTATACAATCAAGTGGTTCACATAAATTGAGGTGAGATATTGTGCTGAGAGACAGAGATGAGGTTGTGGTGACTTGAGCCTGACACCAAAATAAGCAGCTGTGGTCACTCACAATGAGGATGGCTACAAAGCAGGCGAGCGTGGTGTTCCAGTCGCCGCTGGCTGCGGCCGAGGCCTTTCCCACCAGCATGCTGTAGAAGATGAAGTCTCCGAGCCCAAGCTTGACGCCCCCTGAAAACACAGGACGACACCACATTCAGGGTGGAGTCAATTCAAACACAAGATTCGCTTCAACCCCACACCCTCCAACCCCCATAGAAATCTTTTCTCAACTGTAATTACTGTACAAACAAGAGCTTCGACCCCATATTTACCCAAGCTTTAGGTTAGAAAGAGCGCAGGCCCCCACATGGTACAGACATGAAACCTAGCAATTGCCATGAATAATCGCTTCCTAATCTGCTCTGACTAAAAACAGTCTACAGCCTAACATGTAGTCGCATTCACATACACACACTAATTGCACAGAAAAGGGAACACATAAAAAACATTCTTAAAATGTTTTATGTGTTCAAAGAAGAGGGAACTGAAAGATGATGATTACACACTGAGGAGGAGGCAGTCAGACAATCTGGAAATTCACAAGTTTGAATTACAGAGCTCAGCTTCATATTAGGGCTGGGAAGTAAATTTAAAATGATCATAATATTGTTTTACTCATGTATTTGATAGTATAACAATATTTTATAGTTTTTCTCCCCAAAACATGATAATACAATTGTGTAGTGCTGAAATGTGGTTTCCATTATCAGTTGTTCAACTGAAGAGTTGTGAGTCAGATATAATGTGTTTTAAAGAGCTGCTGGCACTGACTGCAATCTCACTAGAAGAAAGGCCCAAAGAATTGTCCACATAACTGAATCAATCAAAGTAATGTGATCCATCTGCATCTGTCATAACCTTAAAGCTTGGGTGTATTACAGAAGGAGGATCTATGCTGGGCTACTGTGTAGGCCAGGACAGGCACTAAAGCTTCAGTTGCAACAATAACTTCAATGAATAACTAAAAAAAGACTGAGAATAACATTCGAACTAACAACAGTAAATAAAAGCCTGTTACTTCACTGCACCTGCACACCCCTTGTTTTAAAGTATGTTTAAAAGTCCCTTGAAACTGGGAGGCCACATGGTTGAATTCACAATGTGGATCCTTACAACAGCAAAACAACTTTGTAATGTAAATGTAAACCATTCTGCTGTCAGCACTCACTCTCTTCATCGTCATCTTCAACAGGAGGACGAGCAGAGGGCAACTGCTGGATCTCCCGCCTGGTCTCCTCTGTGGACTGGAGAGGTCCCAGCTGGTGCTCCTGCTGGCTGACCCAGGAGGGGGTGAAGCCTCCGTCGTCCTGTGACAGACTGGAGGGGGCAGGAGAGGCCACGGCTGCAGACAAGTGAGATCAGTCAGACTAAACAACAATCACACAGTGTGAAAGGTGACCATCCAGCCATAAGTTGAACCCCGCTCAATTATAAACACCGACTCTGCTCACCCTCTTGAGTCTCCTGTTGAGGTGAAGCTGCTTCTGTCGAGTTCCTCTTTGGCCTGTCAGTGTCGGCCATGTTGACGAGCCACACCATTGTAGCTGGGGGAGAAGTGAGTCAAAATAATAATAATAATATAGAGGCTTCAAGGTTTGTGTTACATGCAGTGTCAAAAAATAAGAAGAGACTGTGCTGAAAGTAACTGAGGAGTTACGTGAAGTGAATGCGATAATCAGTTTTGAGTATCAGCTGATGTGAAAGCTCTGAAAGAAGATGACATGTCAGTTGATAGCGAATCAGTGGAAATGCTCAGAGTTGAAGTGAAAGCGCTGAGAGATCTGAAGTGTCTAAAAGGAGCTGAAGGGTCAGTCTCACAGTTTAAAGCAGCTTCAGTCATATTTAAAGTGTAACCACATAAAGCAGGTAAAATGTCAGATAAAGTGCACACACTAAATGGAGTTCAAGTGTCATTTCAAGTGACTGTGCTAAAAGTAAATGAAGTGTCGGTTTATGTGAAATGTGTGGAAAGGGTTTAAGTCACTTGCAAAAAATGCAGAGAAAAGCTTAAGTTAAACCACTGCAAAGAAAGCAGTTAGTGTCTGAAAGGAGTTGAGGTGTCAGTTGCTGTCTAACTACAGGAGTTGAAGACCAAGCACTTTTTAGCACTGAAAGAGGGTGGAACAGTCGTTTAAAGGGAGGTATTTAAATTGCAAAGGCTGAATGGAGTTGCAGTGTCATCTGAAGTAGAAGTGCTGATGATCAAAGTGTCAGTCAAAGTGAAAGCACAGAGAGCGGTTTGAGTATAAGCACTTTTAGTTCCTGTATGTTTGCTATATTTAGCTTTCAAATGTCAAGTGATTCATTGAGCCTCCTCTGGTTTATTAAAACAACATGTTAATAAATTTAGGTCTATGGTCAGTGTCTATCTTACAAGAATAGATGAGAGCTGGGAAGATAGGTTCGTTCCTCTCCTGAGCCGTCTCCACCAGGATCCTCAGAGGCCCTTTGGGACAGAGCACCGCTAACAGATCTGTGAGAGGAAAGAAGACAGAGACCAGACAAGTGATGTAAGCCACAAAAGAGAGGACTCGGAGAAGCCCGGAACAGCAGCTGGACATGGCATCTGTGATAACAGGAGGCCAGGACTTCACTCAAAATACACAGTCTCTGGCTCTGACTGAGTAGTGAGGTGGTCTAGTGGTGTAAAATGTTTGTTTCACTGTATATTTAAGTGCAGTGAAGTCCTGAGTATATGCAAGACATCACTCTAGACCAGACACTAAAAATCAACGTTCACTTTATACCAGTTGCCAATTTCGGACTAGAAAAACAAATCAATGAAGTAACAAAATAAGTCACCGTCGCACTAACTGGCAACTGTAGGAGATATCATTTATTTTCAATTTCATAGTTATATTCTGTTGTTGGATTTTATCCAGAGCAGTTACACAGTTTTGGACAAAACTACCTGTTAACTGTGCTGTCTTCATACAAATACAAAGCAGCAGCATCTGAAACTTAACATCCATTATGTTGCCTGAAATTTTTTTTCAAGTTTTTACTTAGTACTCCTCAACAGGCAAGGACGAATGAGGTCAATTTTTTGACAGTATGCAACATGTCTATGTGATTGTCATCTAATCAATCTGACTGCTCTTGTTATCCCCTGATCCGTTATGCCCAGTAAAATCAAACACCTACAATTACAAGTGTTAATTGTCCACTCCCCATTATTTTGACCGATCACCTCTGTCTATAGGCAAAGGGGAAGCTTACAAGAAACAGGCTAAGCAGCTATTTTTGCGGTGACAGTCTTGCGTTCAGCTTCTCCCTGAGACTTCCTTTCCTAATAGATCTGTCTTTCATCGCACATTTTCTTAAAGTATTTGTGTAAATGCTTTAGGTCTTGAGACATATCCTTCCTTTCAGCAACTCTTCAGAAACCAAGTTAAGCTATACACTTTTCCCTTTTCCATACTGCACTAAAAAGGAACCAGATGACTGAATGTTGGTGCACAAAAAACATCTTCAAAGGTTCAGTAAAGCCTTCATCTTTTTTCCTTAAAAGCACACAAAGGTCAAAGCTGGGGGCAGAGGATTTACCATAGACTGATATGACAGCTAATATAAGCCAGGCAGTCCACTCTGGCAGGTACTTGATGAAAACCAGGGCCATGAGGGCGCTGATCATGATGAGGTAGGCCTGCTGGAGTCGCAGAGGTCCTTTCCAGTGAATACACATCATGCCCACCACTCCGAAGTTCCAAATTATTACCGCCAGGGTGAAGTAGTCCATGGCCACATTGTAGGTCTTAAAAACCTCTCTGTCAGACAAAGCAGAGACTTTATGAAAATATCTGGAAAGTCTCCATCTATCATCATAAAGAATATATGGCAAGTTTTGAAAATGACAGGGGGAGACTTACTTGAGGTAGATGTAGGAGAAGAAGAACAGCAGGAGGAGAGAGGAGAGGAAGAGCCAGCCTTGGATCACCTGTGAATGCAAAGAGTCATGGGATTTAATGTATGGCACTGTTTCAACAAATCTGCACTTGCTTGTACTTACTTGTTACTTGTGTTTGTTTTAAACTACTAAGACTACCAGATGGGTGGGGTTTCCCACAGAGGGCAATACAAAGAACACCAGAGTTTGGACTAAGTGTGAATCCATTGTCCTGATGTACTCAGCCCCACCCGTTAGGTGCCCTGGAAGTCTGGTTTTAACAGGACTTTGGGGTTAAAACCATTAAATATTAGAGGCCACCACAATTATTATAAGCCCCTTCACGATAAGACCTCCACTCAGGACTTTATTGGCATTCTCTTGGCTTTGGTGCGCCTGTTAGGGCAGAACAACTTACACACCTTTATCATTCTCATAAACCTTTTTCACAGGAGGCATTTTGGCTTGTCAGAGCAGGAAAAGCACATGTGTTACTAATAATATTAATGATGGCTCTGCTCCATTGAGGTGTCCCAGTAACTCATGACAGTGTCCCGACATGCAGAAAGAACAGAAGAGAACAAGGGGGTTTGAACTGGCACACCTAAATGTAATGCTGATGGAATGCAGCCATTTTAATGGTAGGTACACCTGTAGCCATTGTTTTAGTAGGTACACCTGTGTTTGGCGAGTCAAAGTGTTAGTGCATTGAGTCCACCATGACTCCATCTAAGAGGTCTAGTGATTGAGAGGAAAACACCATGGCTGTGTTCACTCCATCCCAGTCACTCCCTATTTACTATCTAGTGGATTGTATATACCCTCCACCATTTTATTTTAGTCCTAATTCTGAGGTTCTATGTTTAAATAATGCAATTCTTTACATTTTGCATAAAGGCAATGGATTCAAATTCTAAATTTTAATTTACTGTGTAGTTAAGCCTTATGTGTTTCCCTCAGAATCCTGTTCTTGAAAGAATTAAAAACAGCCCTGAAAACATATTTTCACAACCAGCTTGTTTTTTCTTTCTTAGCGATGGAGTTCAGTAAATAAATGCTGATGGGGGATCCTGAAATTTAATTCACTGAAATTTTTCCATTAGGCTTTTTTAAAGGAAGAAATCTTGACAGTGTGTCACAATAGGAAAAGCACAGGTGTAAATATAAAATGTTATTATGATGGCTGAAATGTGAATGTAATTAGTATAACATGAGCTTTTCCTGCTATGAGAAATCAAAAAGTCTGCTGTGAAAGGTATTTAAACCTAGCTTATACAAACAAAAACTACTATATTAATCATTTCAGGTATAATAGGACATAACAGGACAACAGCATATGTGATGCATTGTGATGTGACACGCGTTAATCTGTACCTTGTAGCAGCGGTACTTGTATAACAGCACCAGCACCAAAGTCATGACGATGATCACAGTGATCATGATGGTGGCATTCAAGATGGAGTTTAGGGCTCTCTGTGCTACTGTGTCTGTGTCTTCAGGGAACGGTGTGTAGATCCTGAGGGTGACATTTCAAAAACACATTACAATAACATGTCAAACAACAAAGAATAGAAAATCTATAATAAATGCAATAATGATTAGTGAATTTATGTAGCTCATAGTATCATAACATTTTATATGTACAATAGTGTGTTTTCATGTGTGGTCTGTGTGCAGTTGCTTTCACTGTGGTTCATATTAGAGCTAGTTGGTATTAATGCTTACTGCCATTTCATGGCGATTAAACTGCTCTGGATAAGAGCTAATAATATAAAATGTTGTGTTTATGTGCTCTCAGCCATATGCAGAGTCTGCTATGCTGATCTTATGCAATAACAGTAATGCCCTGGTATTCAAACAAGGTAGGAAAGATACAGTATATATATTGCATTAACTCCACCTAGTGGCACTGATGTTATATTGCATTTCATTCAAACACCAGTGCAGATGGGCTGTGAATCTGGCACAAAGTCCCACATTATTTCCCTATCTACCACCACCCGTTTGATAAGGGTCATAACACTCACAATCTCTGCCCGTCATTCTGGGTGTAGAAGCTGACAGACTTTATGGTTGCCACAACAACCACCATGCAGAGGGTTACGGGAACAAACAGCATTATGACATGCTTGGCCCCATATTTCAAGGTCAACTCCTCATCTTCATCCTCTTCAGTCTCCACCACACGAGGAGCACGGGCAGCAGGAGGCTGTCCGTTCTGCTCCGGTCCGCTACTGTTGCCACTTCCACTGCCTCCTCCTCCTCCACCATTGCCTCCTCCTCCCTCAGCTCCTGAGCCTCCCCTTGACCGCACTCTGGTCACCCCAGTCTCTTGTGGCTGCTGGGCAGGTTCAGGGGATGCGTTGGACTCCTGTTGGTTCTGCTGGTATGGGAGAACAATCAAATTATTTTCTGTGTCCGCTCAGTTTCCACGACACCAGTGTGGGGACAGTTTAAACAGAGTATTTCTATAGTTACATAAAAACACACAAAATATGTATGTACTTAACAGATGTTTATAAAATCAGAGCAACAGTGCAAAACATACAGATAGCAGACCAAGCATAGCAACAACAACACCAGGGATTTCTCAGAATCAACAAGAACATGCCTGTTAATCAAATATTCCATCTAGGTGTGGTAGAGCCACAAATCTTCTCCATATATTCTATGTTTTAGGTTGTGTGAGCCTGAGAGCCCAAACATTTTGAAAAATTCAGAATTTGCTGCATTAATAGTCCAGGTCTGTCTCTCCTCTATCTATCTGCAAAAGTTTTAGATAAGCACATATGTGAACCGTCATATTATCAGATGAAAGACAGTTTCTGTTGGCAAAAATACCTAGAAAGTGGACAAGCAGAACAGCAAACTGTTATCAGGTCATCCACGTTTGGATTTCAGAGCTAAACTGGCACATTCACACTCACTACACCAGTTCGTCCAAGGATAACAACGGCGTACTCATTCCCACCCACCCTGAGGACCTGTTCCGTCAGGGCAAAAAAAAAATAAAGGGGAAATTCAAGGAGACTTTGTGAACTAAAACTGTCAGGCTGCCAGGCGAGTCAAGACATGCAGCAGCCCAGACATGAAGCAATCTCAGTAGGTACACAGAAATGAAGACAGGAGACATCTCCAGAGACTGATCTGAATAGTGAAAGCTGTCACCGCTCTTAAAACAGCCTGCTGTACAAAATGACCTCACTGTGTGGTACGCCGCATTGTTTCTCAGTCCTGGGAATAAGGCCAATGTTAGTATCAAGGACACAAGAGATACGGACTACTTTACCAAATTAGTCTTAGGTTGACCAGTTGTTGAGGGTAGTGATGCTAAAATAGTAAAACAAAATGTGTGTTAAATGTCCTTTATGGCTGTACTGACCTGACCTCATAATGAACTGAATGACCTTTTGACCATAATATGCTATTCGAGGCTGAAAACTAGAGGCCCCAAAGAGAAATATTGTTAGTGTACTGTAAATGCACTACTGTCATGGGGTAAACAAAAAACTGAACAAGGCTTAGGATTGCTCAGCGGACTGTGACAGTAAGAGGGGACTTTGACTTCTTGAATGCGCTAGAGGCCACACCTTTATTTACAGAAAGAGCAAAATGCAGAGAGCAAAAACAGCAGCACACTGGCATTCATGTTTCTACTTTAGTGATTCATAGTCTAACATCTTTCCTTTTCAGAACATAACCCTCCATAATCATCATTTATCATATGAAAGGCCAAATAAAACCAGAGTTATCAGACTGAGACTCCCCCACAGCATGTGGCGTCACTGACTGACTAGAAAACAGATGACTCTTTCACCACTGCCATGACACTGAAACACTTCGTTAGCCAACTAAAATGTTGGCTAATCATTACCCAATACATTAACACGGACAGATAATGTTAGAGCAACTGTGTCACATTCTTTCATACTCACCATATTGTTTTCAATATCCTCTGCATTGTTCGCCATTGTTGGCTTGGCAGACACTTCAGTCCTCACATGCAAACCAAATTCTTTTGCCCTGATGAAAGAGAATAGGAGACAATTTTAAGCTTACGCCATCAGAAATAGATCCAGTAAAGACGTATCAGTGACAACAAATCAAATCAAGGGGTGTAAAGACAGAGGTTGTCAAATGTTGTGCAGATTGTGTTGTGAGGCAAACTTGTGATCTGAAATTGACGTGACAGTGATTTTAATTAAAAAAAAAAAAAAAAACACATAGAGAGCATCTTATTCTGGAGTGTTTCCATCGAAAAAAGCTCCCAAATCCAAGGCTGCATGTTAGGAATGATTACAGCGAACATTAACTCTTTCAGTGTACATATGGACACGTGAGCAGTGGTGGAAAAACTACTAAGTACTTTGATTTTTCACATACGTAAAGTACAAATACCACAATGTAAAAATACTCCATTACAAGTTAAAGTCCTGCATTCAGAAATACACTTAAATGAAAGTGCACAGGTATCTTCAGCAAAATGTCCTTCAAGTATAAAAAGCAAAATACTACTTCTGCAGGAAAATAGCACCTCTGATATGTTATACAATATCATTAAATTATTAATACACAAATGTCTCAGCAGCAGATTGAGGTGTGAGCTACTTTTAACTACTTCATATACCCCCTGGAAAGAGTCACAAGATAAATCTGGGTGGTCATTACATGATTTATGACGCAGGAAAGAAGAAAAAACAAGGTTTTGTTATTCGTATCTGTTTTCAGTTTTTGAACTCTTCCCTAATCTTTGCTGTCGTGAAATATTAGATAATTTTACCTCTTTGGGGTGAAATGAAACTGTTTGAGAAGTTTAGAGAGGAAGTGTTTTCCATGGATGTTTGAAATTTGACTGGGCCTCCAGCTACACTGTTTTCTTTTTGAAAAGTCACATGCCAAATAGGCCGGGTCCCACTGGTTTATCTTTACAAATGGATTGTTTTTCATGAGATTATTTTACTTTTGTTGGGTAAAATCTCCACCTGCAATGTAACTAATAATAAGGACGGCTTTCATGTAAAGATAGTGGAGTAAAATCCACAAAATATCCCTCTGAAAAGTAGTGGAGTAGTGGAATAAAATGGCAGAAAATTTTAATATTTAAGTAAAGTACAAGTGGTGTAACACTTCCCACCACTGCATGTGAATATTTTCTTAGGGTAAGATATGAACCTATCCTTTAGAAAAACAACTATGCTGATTAATTAATGATCAATAAGGGAGTTAAGTATACCGCTAGAGATCATCCCGTGGAGATCAGTTTGACAAATACTGATCAAAAATACGATTTTTAACCAGTAACGCCTAACTACAGCGGGAAAGTAACGTTCACGTTACTTATTAAGCGCCGGGAAATCATTTTAAATTAATATTTGTTGAAATGCTGAAATTAAATATGACTTGTTGCCAATATGATTCGGTAATTATTTCAAGCTAAGTTAATTATTTGACTGAACTCATTAATCACAGAGGTATCTTATCATTAGCGAGTCGCTAAACTGGCTAGTTAGCCAATAATGTCACGGCAGTGCAGGCAGCGGCCGCGCTGGGTGGCTAACGCTACATAGCGTTGCATAGCGCACACAAAATACAATACCTGAATAGCGGGCTTGAAACAGTGAAACTTACCTGCTATAAACAGGAGATAATTTCCTTGCTTTTCTGTTTTGAAGTAGGTTTAAAACCCGTGCGCTTTCCCTTCTTTGTTGTTCCTGTCTTCCCACAGAACATCCGGCCGCTGGTGTAAACTCAAGCTAGCTACTTCCTCCTTCCTGCGCTCACAGATTAGGGGGCGTTCAGGATCAAAACGTTGCTAGAGAGTCATCAACTATTGATTATTTCGTTAACGATATTAATAAAAAAAAAAAAAAGAACTGCTTCAAATATATCAACTTCTTATTTACATGATTCCGTCGACAAAATGTTAGCTTTTAAACCACCAACAGATTAAAATCAGAGAACTGCAACATAACCGTTACAAACTAAAACAGCCATGTCGCGTTCAAGCTTGTTCATTTAAAACCGTAATTATGAGTAGCTGAGGGAAATCCGTTCACATCGGCCTCCGACTGGCAATTCCGAGCCGGGATCTTCTAAAACAACTTGGTGAAAAGAATTTCAGACAAGTCCACAAATTGTAGGCATATAAATGCCAAAAATGCGCCACCGCTTGCTGTTGCACCATTGGCATTAATTTAATCCATTCAGTCAATTTTGTCGTATACACCTGTAACGAACTGCTACAAATACACAACACTATAAAAGTAACTAATTTAGGTTAGCACCAGGGATAACCACCTCGGGATAATACGGGAACACGGAATAACGTTTAACTTTTGGTAACGTTTTCCCCGGTTTTCCCATTCTAGCAACATTACATGAATGCAGCATTAATGGTCAGTTGTTCTTCCTGTGACAAAGGTCAACCCGTTTAGAAGAAGCAAGGAGCCAAGAAAATCGACCGAAACCGACCAAAAAGCCACTAAAATCATGGTGAGTATGCTGTGATCCAATGCTTACAGAGCAGATTTTTGTGTGTGATCGTGTTAAGTCAAATTAGTGTGAGTTGTGCCTTAGCAGAATTGGTGTTAGGTGAAGACACAAGCTCTCTGCTAACGTTAGCATGAATGTGGGGGACGTCTGGCAGTTGAGCAGCTGCAAGAAAACCACCACACTTTCGCCGACAAATAAAGCTCAGATTTACAGCTATAATAAATATAAGTGCAAGTAAAAGTCTTGCATGGAAAATTTAAGTTAAGCATTATCTGGAAAATATAATTACACTATAAAAAAGTAAATATGCTCAAAGCAAAGTAAAAGCTAATGTGAGTACAATAATATTATATATATTATCATAAGATAATTATTATCCATGCATCAGTATTTAAGCTGAATTTAATTTAAGTTGCATTGAAGCTAACTATCCTAACTAATGTTTATTTCAGTTATCGTGTAATCAGCCGATAATTACGTAAAAGTAAAAAAACAAAAAAACAAAACATAAATGGTGAACTTGCCACTTACAGTTGCTATAAACTAGCTATAAAAAAAACCCTCAGCATATTCAGTTTATATCATAATACTATTTAGCAAAACAACCCAGTCTACACATCTGCAATTATGTAAAGTTAGTGATTTGTGCTTTTACTGAATGACAGAATGATTATCTAACCTGAATTATTTTTGCTAAACCACATTATGGTTTCAGCAGGACGTTGAGATGAACAGTTTCACCACAGTCTAAAAACATTTGTCTGGTCTTTCAGTCTCACACCATCCTGCTGGTGCAGCCCACCAAGAGGCCAGAGGGGAGGACATACGCTGATTATGAATCAGTCAACGAGTGTATGGAAGGTAGGATGATCATTCTTTTGTGCCCTGCTCTTCTGAAGGACTGCATATGCCATCAATAACAACTAAATGTCATTTTCAGTACTCTTTACTCTTCTTACCTGTATGTGCCTTGTTTGCATGTCCCTCCAATGTTACACAGATAAGAGTCCCGCATGTGATGACAGTCTTGCTTTAAAAACCCCTGAGTCATTTATCAGCAGTCTTACTATGCAAGACTTAGTAACATTTCTGTAAAACGTTCAACACAGCTTGAGATAAATTATGTTTATCATCTATTCTCTATTTTCTTGGTCTATTTACTTTCTTCTAACAGAGCTGTCCTTCAAAAATAATGTGAAATCAGTTGGTATACAGCTGTTAAACACATGTAACATGAAACTCAGACCATATCTTATCATAATTCATGATCCATACAAACAACCAGGAATATGCAAGAGAGTCTGACTGCAGGCCACCACTGTGTTATTGTCTTGACTAGAATGTAATTATAATCATAGATTTTTAAATTGAGGATCTTAATAGTGCTTGTTTTTGGTGTGTTTTGTTTTGGTACCAAGCAGCAGTTTTCTCTAATGAATGTAGATGATTGGGTTAACAGGTGAGAAGCGTGATATACTGTATTTTCTGTCCCCTGCACAGGTGTGTGTAAGATGTACGAGGAGCATTTAAAGAGGATGAACCCCAACAGTCCGTCGATAACGTACGACATCAGCCAGCTGTTTGACTTCATTGATGACCTGGCTGACCTCAGCTGTTTGGTGTAAGTTTGACAAGAAAACTGGTTTTAGTACATTGAAACTGCTGCTGATAAAACTAGCTGGTACAGTCAAACAAATTAATGATTGACTGGTCTTTAAAATGTTGGATCTGTGAATCTGAACTGATTGTAATATAGCACTACTTTGGCTGGATTTCATACAAATATAGTATATTTATATAGTATGAAGAAGAGACAGGAGTGGAACAAAGATACTTGTATTTGTAGGTCTTCTATTATATTATTCAAAACCCATGTTATTCATTAATTTATCATCCGTTTAAACCAGTTAGTGAGGAGTAGAGATGCTCGATAATATCCTCCAACAATATAATGGCCCTGCAGTATTCCTTAATGGAGGCACACATGCTGTAAAATAGCAGGAACATCGTACAAATTAAATGTAGGTCATGCTGTTTGTATTTGCACACTGATAAACACACTGAGCTTGAGCTGCACGTTTATCAGTATCCATGGTAACTACTTTTCCCCTGCTTGTGGCGAAGGTTAGCATGTGTGTCCCACAGTTTACCTGTTTGTTTACACCTTCCCTCTGGAAGTGCCTCCAAAGCTGTGTGTGTGACTTCATGTGGAGTTACTCCACAGTGAGGTGCTGGTGGGGAAGGACTGGTTTGAGAAATACTCTGAATCCATAAAAAAATAAAAAGCATAAACACATGGGAATTTTAATCTGTCATGGAGAGATATGGGAACATTTAATTAATTTAAAACAGGTGTCTTGTAGTGGTTAAATAGATGAATCACTCCTAGCTAAAACACTCATATAACTACTGGGATCTGGGTGTGCCTATTTTATTTATTGAAATTAAATTTTATGTCAAAAACATACAGCAGGACAGCACCATCATTGCCAGGCATCATGACACCCACATCACTAACATTAAATATTATGGACAGCAAGTCTTAATGAAGCTCTACAAAATTTGCATATAATTATCCATGATCTGTGAAGCATACAGCCAAAGGAGGGTAAATGAGATTATAAGGAGTGAGGGTGAGATGAGCAAACTACCAGCCACATTCATTATTCCAGCAAATCTATTATCCATATAAATCATTTCTCAGTCTTTGTCAGGCCTGGTACTTTCATATTTCCATCATAAAGTGACCTAAACATTGCCCTAAACCACACACCTCTCATAAGCCAACAGTACAACCTGCCGCAGTTTGTGACAGCAAATTAGATTTGACAAATCTGAACTATCAGTCACATTTCTGCCTTTTTGCCAATATTCCCTCTGCTTTATCTCATTCAAATTGATATATATCTGGATAAACATCTTGTAATGTAACCTTTTATTGTTCCAGTGAGTAGAGATGCATTCAAGCAGCTGCAAATATCCTGCAAGAGCAGATGAAGCTCTGTGCCTGAAGCCCTGTCAATTTCAGACATTTTTGTTGCTTTCATGTGGGAGGTTCAAACCCCTGTGTATAAAAGCAACCACTCTGCTTAAGTGCCCTTGAGCAAAACACAATCCCTACCAGCCGCCATGGTACTTCTCTCTCTCATGGTAGCTGAACTTGACTCAAGGAGAGGGTGAGCAAGAAAGGTAATCTAGGCAGAGAGTGTCTGATTTGATTAGTGGCTCATGTTTCACAATAAAAGCCCACATCTTCTGTTCAGATTGGTCATTAGAAAAGTGAGTATCTGGTGCCAAGAAGAACAAAAAAACCTTGAAACTTAATAGAACTTCTCGTGCTGCCTCAGGTATCGCGCCGACACACAGACGTACCAGCCATACAACAAGGACTGGATCAAAGAGAAGATCTACGTGCTGCTTCGCCGTCAGGCCCAGCAGGCGGGAAAGTAAAGCCTCTGAGGAGGTGGATGGACGAGTGGAGAGCGGTGCAGAGAGATGGGGAGAGTCAATATTATTTTTACTATCTGTAACTTGTGTTTTGGCCTAACTTGTTTTTAGAAGTTTTTAAAACATTTTTTTTCTTCATGGAGAGGAGGTGTATTTTGTATTTTAATGTTTGACTGATTAATAAAGATTTCCTTGAAATAACCTGCTCGCATCGTGTCATTTTTTGCCTCTCTCCTCTTGCTTGTACTTTTCATTTGGTTTTTCCTTCTCTCTGTGATCTTCTCATTTCTCTCCATATGTCGTATTTTTCCCGCTGTAGAACAGTTTAGTGTCGACTGTAACAGGTTACTTTGCAGTTTAACTCCCCTCTTTTTCGCTCAATACAGTGACAAATGAACCTAATGAAATACTGATTTTTCATTCTGTGTCTGGTGAAAATTAGTCCTCAGTCTTTTCTTTGACATTTTGGTGTTGACTATAGAAAAGTGTGATTTGATAATTCCAGATAATTCCTTTTTTTGTTCAGTACAAGCAAATAAGCCTCTCTCAGTGTATTGATTTCTTTTTAAACTGTGCCTGGGGAAAGTATTAAGAAATTTCTTGGACTTTCAGAATAGATGGACTCTATGGAAATAAGATTCATTCTTCCATTGCTCTTTTTTTCTATCCTGTCTTGTCTCTCTTTACTTTCTTTTATTTTGCTTTTTCTTCTTTGTGTTATTTTTGCCTTTTGCTGTTTTCTTCCTCTGTTTGTTTGTTTGTTTTCAGTCTTCAGACTACTGAGGATGTCAGTTTGTTGTAGTGCTCCTGGACATTTCCTCCTCTTTCACACAATACAGCAGCAAACGTGCAAGAAGAAGAATGTTGAAGAATATTTACAATTCCCTGGACTTTCAAATCAAAGAGGCCTTGTGGGAATAACATTTTAAAAACTTTCCTTTTGTTCCTTTCTCTTTTTTTAAATGTTACTTTTATGTTAGTATTTTTCTTTCACCTCTTTTCCTCTGACATTATGCTGCTGACGGTAAAGAAATGTCAGTTTACTTTGCAGTTTTCACTCAATACAATGTCAAATAAACCAGTGTGGAGATATTGATTTTTTTTTTACTGCCTGGTAAAAATATTTCCTTTGGACTTTTAAAACAGGTGGAAATAAGAGATGAAATATTCCTCCTTCCAGTTTCCTTACTGCCCTGATGTTTCTCCTTCTTGCTTTCTGTTTTTCTTTTCCCTGTCTTTCTCTGTAACAATACACTTTTCAGACAGTTTGTTTTACAGTAGTGTACATGGTAATGATCCATTTTCACTCAATACAGTGGCAAATAAGCCAGTCTGAAAATATTGTTTTTTTAACAGCCTGGGAAAAATATTTAGTTTCATGGACTCTCAGAATAGATGGGCCATGGGATTAAGTTTACAACAAGATGTTATTTCTTCTTTTTGGTGATATCTTCTCTCCTTTTGCTCTTTATTTCCTATCTTTTATTTTCCTATCCTCTTTCTTTCTTCCTCTCTTTCTCCCTATTGCATAGTGTGGTGTTGACTGAACAAAAGTGCTAAGGTTGATTGTTTGCTTTCAGTAAGGGAATAAGATATTTTTTTATTTCCTCTTTTCCCTCTGTTTCGGCTCAGGAGTAAAGTGCATCTAGAAATATTGATTTTTCCACAACTGTCCCTGGAAAGTATTTACAGTTTCTTGAACTTATGTGAAGAAGAAAAAAGAAAAAAAAACATTAAACTAGATGAAAAACATCTGTAACCTGGCCGAGGGAGCTCCGCACTGAGGCACTGAGGCGCGGGGACGTTTGACGCGTCTTGCCGCCTGACGGAGCACAGAAGGCGGCTGGTCTCCTCTCCTGCAGTCGCGCTGTTAAACGCTGGATCCTCGCCTCCTCCTCCTCCTCCTCCTCCTCCTCTTCCACCTCCTCCTCTTCAGTTGTAATTTTTTTCTCCACCTTTGTGTTGTGATCGGCTCTCCCAGTCAGTCTGTTTCTCACACCCACCCCGGTACACCCCCCCCTCCTCTACACCCCCTCCTTCTACTCCCCACCTCCATCCCACCCTACCCTACCCTACCCCATCCACCACCCCCTCCACCACCACCACCCCCTCTCCTCCTTTTAGCATCTGAAAAGACCACTGAGTGAGAATCGATGGCGCAGAGGCCCGCTTGACAGGACAATAAACCACAAAGAAGGGGTGAGTTTTTTTTCCTCCTCCTCTTGGTTGTTTTTTTTTTGAATTGCGGAATTACTCTAATGGCACAACGATAAGGGAATCGCTCGGGGCTGGCTGTGTGGAAATGATATTTAACACAAGGCATCTTTTGTTACCGCGATATGATTTACAGCAGGCGTCAGCTGCCGTGGTCCCACTCAGGGAGGAAAAATAATAATATTTTTTTTTAAAAATAGGGAAAAAAACACCACAAGGAGCAACCAGCGGCTCCGCATCCCGCATCGTTTGGGACATTAATTTCACATGAACACACATTCACCTTACGTAACCTTTAAACGCATCAGTGTATCCTGGTCCTGTTATTGCAAGAGAATAGCATGCACTTGCCGCTGCAGATTTAGATGAGGGGTCGTTTGCCTGGATTTCATTGGGCGATGCGGTACCTTGAGGGTGTTAATGCGGTTGTCGTGTTGTAAACAAAAATATGTCAGCGGGATCAGAGAGGGAGGTTTGTCTTGTTTTTTTGTTTTTTTTAAATAAGAGACCTCCCCGGGAAATTGAGCGCGAGGCAGTGAGTAATGTTATAATTGGCTTGCAATGTGCCGAGCTTTTCCACATTGCCTCTGTGTGTGTGTGTGTGTGGTTTTTTTTCCTTCAGCCATGAGGAGAGGACAAGTCACATCCAAGGCGCAGGGGGAGCCGTCTATTTACAGCTGAGGCGTTCAGATCTGCCTCTCATGTCTGTGATAGCCACAACAATAGCTTCCATTTTCCTCATCAGCCTCAGGCATAATCAATACAGTCAAAAAATATGATGCTATTACAGGGTAAAGATTTTTTTTTTGGTCTAGTCTGCCCAGATGTCTGCAACCAAATCACAACCAGCGCTGCCCACAGCTGAGGAGAAACTGATGAATCATATATTGATCTTATGTCTCACCGGTGAGATGAGAATGTGTTTTGGCTTCTGGTAACCTCAAGTGACCTGACAACATGTGGTGTGGTGTGTTTGTGCTCCCCTCCGTGCCCTTTAAACATCCAGCCTGTCTCCACCGGCTTCCCGCACCCGTGAGGACGCAGCGATGCCCGCAGCGAGGGAGGAGGACCTGTCTCCGTCCCGCCGCCTCGGCCTGGCTTACCCCCGCCTCCAGACACTGAAGCCCGGCCACGACTTCCCATGAGGCCACCACCAGAACTCAGCTTGACCGCTCTGTATGGGGCCTCTCACCTATGAAGTAGGTCCTTGTTGTGGTCTGTCTCCGTTTGGACTCTTGCAGACCTCAGGTCGTTGGGTGGTTCTGGATGACAGAGGGGGGTTTGCTCAGTGTTTCCCAACCTGTGGTCAAGAGAGGTTTGAGGGGGCCATTAAACATTTAAAATAATTGAGTATTATTCTCAAATTTACCTACATTTTTTGTTTTTTCTTGTGAAATAAAAGATACTTTCACCTCTTCAGGCCTCTAACCATATAATTAAAAACAGTCACTCTGCAGTTGAACTGCTCGAAACTGAGTCCACACTTAGACCATGACCCTTATTTTAGAGGGTCACAAGCCAAAAAGGTTGGGAACCAGTGATGTGTACAAGTCAGGGCTGAAGCAATTTGTGGATTAATAAAACATTCAAGCACTGCTAAATTAAAGGTATGTTTTCTTCAACAGTGTTATATCAATTAAAACTATTATTTTGGGGTTTTGGATTGTTGGTTGGATAAAACAAGCACTGTGAATGTGTCACCTTGGGCTCTGGGACTATTTTATGACTTTTTCTAGCTCTAACACTCAATTTATTGACATTATTGATGCACAGTTCCATACAAAAGTGGTTCAGGGTGTGTTACAGGATTAGATAAAACAGAAAAGCAAATAGGTGCATGTAGAGTATATACACCCATGCACATTCATTCACATAGGCTATGAGAGAACAGCAATGCCAAGGCACAAGTCTGTTGCTTTATTGCGTTGCGTTTGTCCTCTTCTTCCCCTCAGTTGACATGGAGGATGAAGATGGGACTTGTCTACTTGATGTTTTGTGGTGAGTAAGAGGGAGAAATAAAATACATTGCAGGGGTTTGTTATGTACAGTCCCATATGTCAGTCTTAAGTTCTTCTTGAAATCACATTTTACCATCTTCAAAGTCTTGTTGTTGCACCAAATATTCACCAAGATTGACTTGATTTTGACTGTGATTATAATCTCCTCCCTCTCCTCGTTTTCACAGTGACCCCCAAGCCCTGAACGACTTCCTTCATGGGACCAATGAGGTAACAAAAGTAGTCTTAAATAGAGAGAGTCTCAAATAAAAAAATCAATAGTGCAAATGATAAATTTGCGATGGAAATTTCTTTTGGCACACGGTCTTGCGAGCTGTGTGGATGAGGGCTGACAGTGTGAGAGAGAGTTGTAATGTAATACTGCATGCATTTCTCACCATGACTGTGCGAGCCCAACCCAAAATTGACTGATTTTATCCCACCAGCTGCAGACTGAAGACCTGCTCATTAACTCCTCCTCTGGGGAGCCCTCCCTCTTCACAGATGCCCCGGTGAGTGTCTGGATCCACAGCCAGCAGCGTCACAACAACCAGAATTTTCCCCAGGAGAATGATTTTTTCTCTCCTTCTGTGCCTGAAACTGCTTCCTGTTAACTCCTGCTAATCACACAATTCTCCCCTCCTTTTCACTCTGCTTCCTCTCTCCTGTTGTCTGCACCTCTCTTTCTATCTCCCACTGTTTCTTCCTCCAGAGCCCCGTCTCTCTGCTGGGAGACGGCAGGGATTCCCCAGACACTCCTCCACCCGGGTGTGTGGATCTGTCCTTCCTGGAGGAGGCCCTCCTGTCATCGCCAGAGGGTGGAGAAGACCCACAGGTGGTGCAGGGCGGGCCACCTGTGGAGGGTGGATGTGAGGCGAAGAAGGGAGAAGTGCAGGAAGTGGAGGAGGCGGAGGTGGCGTGTGATATCCTCCAGCAGAGCCTGCAGGAGGCTGAGATCACCGAGCAGACCATGGCGCTGGAGGCAGGTCTGGCTCAACCTGGGGACAGTCTGTCCCTGTACTCACCTGCTCCTCTCCTCTCTCCTCCCACCATACCATTTGTACCCAAGTCTGTGACCTTGCCCGTCACCCCGGCGTTGCCCAGAGACACCCAGGCAGCAGTGGAGCCTCCCCAGCCCTCCCTCCTGGCTGTCGGGCCTGGTTGCCCTTCACTGAAACCTGCTGCCCCGCCTCAGCTGATGGGGCTCCTGCCTGGAAATGTGTTCCCTGCTCCTTCTCCAGAGACCTCCTTCTCTCTGAGTCCTGCCCAGGGCTCCAGTATGATCATCCACAAGGCTGTTCCCAGTGTGACCACTCGTCCTCTTATCACTCCAACCCTGAGAGCAACGGCAGCAGCACCAGGAATCGTCCTGCAGAGGGCCCCTCTCCCCATCCAACCCAAGCTCCCCATCAGCATTCAGCCCAGACTGGTTCAAATTAGCCCCAAGCCTTCTGGGCAGAAACACACTCCAGGTCTTACATTTGTCCCCGGGACTGCCTCACCAAATATTTTACTGTCCCCACCTCCAGGCCAGAAGCCCACAGCTCCACCACCGCAACCCACCCAGCAGCTCCCCAAACCAGTCAGCCTGCAGCTAGTCAACCAGGGCGGCTCCTTTGTGCTCCAGCCTCAGGGACTTTTCCAAGGCCAAAACCAGTTCCTTCTTCCTGGCCAGTCCCCTGTTACAATCTCCCAGCCTGCCAGTGCAGCTCGACCGCTGCTGACTCCCAGTCACCAAGGCCCGTCGGTCCACAGCGTGACTCCCACCACTGGGCAGCTCGTAGACGGCTCTCAGATCCTAACTGTGCCCCAAAGACAGCTGAACTTCAGCCCTGTCTTCACCACCCCCACAGGGCAGCTAGCGCTCCGCCAGGCTACTGTGCTTTCAGGACCCTTACATCTACAGTCAGCGCCCCCTACTGTCTTCCAGATGCCAGCACAGCTGGCTAGAACCTACACTCCTGGAGGGCAGGGGCAGCGTGCTACCCTGGTTCACAGTCCTGCTCTTGGAAACCACATTACCTTGATTAACAGTTCGGGGGTGCTTCCTCCAGATCTCACTTCCATCTCAATAGTTAACGGCCCCTCAGTGGTTCAGGGGCTTCCTTTTGCTGCCCAGGCCACGGCTCCTCAGGCAGGAGTGACAGAAGGACAGCTGAGCCTCCAGCATGCGTCTGTTGTGCTGCTGCCAGAGAGAGCTGTCCAAGAAGAGAGGACCAGTTCAGAGGAGACTTTCCACCAACTACCACAGGTAAGCTGCCACCACTGCAGTGTCATGACCTCTGGAGGGAGGCTAGGAAGAAATTATAAAATCTTCTGTAATGGCATGTTGAGTTTATGTTTTTATATTGTAGATGGAAATGTGATTGAGTGCTAAAAGAGATAAACTACGTTGATATGAATTGTCAATATTTTTGGCAAATATATGAATGAAATACCTGACAAATCAAGATACTTCATATTTGTGCATAAATTCTGTAAATCCACCATTGCCCATTGATTTGCCACTTTACCTACAATGACCTACAACAACCAGTGATATTAAACTACATCCCTGGATACACACAGTCAAAAAATCTCTGTTATCTCATGATATATATCATCATATCATCTGGAGATATGTTTTTTGATTTAAAAACAGATACACCAGGATACATTCTACTGCAGCCAAATGTTAACTCTCAGCTTGTAGTGAATGTATGATCTGTAAACCCAATACAGTTTTGTCTTACTCCGATGTCTGGTTTCTCCCTCTGCAGCCCTATGGACATGTGCTCCAGCACGTCTCAGTACAGCCCACCTCAGCAGGGCTGCAGGCCTCCTCTCCTCCTGTAGTCACAGTCCTCCAGCCTCCTCCTGAACCACCTCTGGCTCCCGATCCAGCTGCAGAGATGCCCAAACTTTTGATGCCCCCAGCAGACATGACCCAAGTAGTGGAAGAGGTGGCCCACTCGATGAGTCAGAACCAGGCCTTTATGCAACATCTGCAACAGGTCAGAGATTCAGCAAATTCAGGTTTAGATTATGTCAGGGGAAAATTCCTCTTGCAGCCAGGTGAAATTTAAAGATGCAGAAAAACGGGTGATGCATGGATGCATGTCTGTGTAACAGAGTGACTAAATGCAGCCTCATTGTGTTTGATTCTCACCTGAGGGACTGTTGCTGACTGTTGTAACAGCTATCTAACCCCACTTGTTAATTTTCTCTTAATTTCTACCACAGCAAGCACTTAGCTCTCCCATCGCATCTGAATTACTGGTTGGAGCGCTGCCAGTGGTGCCGATGGAGTCTCTTGCCTCCCCCGTGGCCAATGAGAGAGAGACTCAACCTCAGACCCATGCAGTCCCTGGTCAGGAGACTCACACCGCGATGTCTGACCAGTGTGTAGAAGCTTCTCCGCTTCACTCAGACCCTGAGGACACACCGCTGCTCTGCTCCTCCCCTCCCATTCAGGACACCGGGAGGACAGCTCCGGCAACTTTCTCCCCTCCAGCAGGACCTCAGATTACTCTACCTGGACCTGAGAGTTCAGTCCCCCAGACCACAGCTCCCCAGCCCCTCATTGAGCCCCAAGTCCAGTACCAGGTCCCTCATCAGCACCAGGTCTCGCAGGCCTTATTTGCCCAGAACCAGGTGCAGATCCAGTCATCCGTTTCCCAGTCCCTGCCACAGGTCCACGTTCAGGCCCAGGCCCAGGCCCAGGCCCAGGCCCAGGCCCAGGCCCAGGTCCAACCGTCTGTTTCCCAGCCTCAGTCCTCGACTCACACTTCAGTCCACAGCAGCCCCTCCTCTCTGCTTGTCAGCGTCTCGGTGCCTCAGCAGCAGCCTGATCCTGCGGCTGCTAGTCTCTCCAAAGGAGGAGACGACTCCGCTGTCCAACAGCACACACAAAACAGTGAGTTTCATCTGCTGCGTAACAAATCCAATCACAGCAGTGTGACTGAAAATGAGCACATTTTCTGTGATTCTAACTGTTGTCACTTTCTCCACCACCGTCATGTTCCTTCACCATCACTGTGATCATTGCTGTCGTTATCATGATCTCCAATCGCCATCATCATCATTACCATCACCACTTCTATCATCATTCTCACTCTGTCCTTCGTCAGAGCCAACAGCTGCCTTGGCCGTGGAGAGTAAAGCGTTTACTCTTGATGTCCATCCACCCTCTCCTGCAGCCCAGGGTGTCCAGGTTCACGGGCCCCCAGCCCCCAGAGAGTGTGCCCCCACCCAGACGAACCAGCAGACCGGCACTAAGGTGGGGAATCCATTCACTGTAGGTCCAGTTGATTGAAGAAATACAGTAATTTCTTCTTAGAACATACATTTTAAAATGGGAAAAGACTCCTGTGAATCGACTCTTTGTAATTCTTGATATGTTTAGGACTGCAACTGCAGATTATTTTCATTATTAATTGGTCTGCTATTTTCTCAACCGACTGGTAGTTTGTTTGGTCAGTAAAATGCGGAAAATGTGAAAACTGCTGTTTATGATTTCCCAAAGCTCGAGCTGACATATTTAAATGTCTCGACCAACAGTTTAAACCCAAAAGATATCAAATTTATCACCACAGATGACTTAAAAAACAGCAGATATTTACATTTTAGAAGCTGTAGCTCATCGTCACTAAAAAAAAAGACAATTATCAAAAAGTTGCTTATGTTAACCCCATAAGTGTTTAATTGACCCATCATTTCTGCTCTAATTATAAAACTTCTGAGGTGAGTTATGACTAGTTTTACACTGAGAGTAATGAGTATTAAAATTTCTATAATGAATCATAATAATTTCTTCTCTGTGTTCAGCTGAATTTGGCTCGAGTCTTGAAACAGAGATAGCAAGCTTTGAAATGATTATTTGTTAAATGCAGCAAATTTAATATTAATGTCTTCAAAATGCACCCCTGTCTCTGTCCTTTGATCTCATCCAAAATGTTATGTGTCTGCCAGCTGGCAGGTCCGCTGGAGCAGCAGCAGAGAGAGGAGAGGCTCACACCAGCAACGCGCAGACACAGGTAAGAGACAGAGCACTCACTCTGATCCTGTTCTCTGCTGATCAGTCACCATGAGATCACTCAGATTTAGACAAACATCGTTCTTCTCAGACTCACAACAGTTCTTATTTTTTCCTATCATGAATTTTAAACAGACGTTGTGGATGTGGAATAATAGGAAAGTGGCTGAAATGGAAACCTAAAGTAAACCAAATAAAATAAATAAGCTGCTTGGTCACATAAATAAACAGAAACAGTGCTGATCTTCAGTTTCTTTATAAAACGCAGTAGAACTGATGTTACTACCTTTAAAAAACTTACATTCCTGTGTCATATTACTGGAGATGATGTACTGCAGAGGAGCTTTCTTACCTCAGTTAATTAATTAAAAAACAGTTGGCTGGTTTCACAGACATGGATTAAGCCTGATCCTTCACTAATGTTTTTTAATCTCAGTCCTCCAGGACTCCTTCTATTGTTTCTACTGCTACTGTTTACTACTATTACTACTTCTACAACAGCTGCTGCTGCTGCTGTTGTTACTATGGCTAGCACGACCAATACACTGATAACAACTAGTCTTTTACTACATCCAGTACTTCTAACACTGTTAAGGCTGGATTATCAACTGTCCCAAAACTCCCAGGTGCACTGTATATCACTTATATTTAGGTAATTTTGAATTTTGTTGCTCTATATAATATCATCCAGCTCCTGGATTATTATGTAATCTTGTGGTCCTGTTTAGTAGAAGGGCCTTGTGTCAAAATCTAACTCCAAAACCTTTATTTTTAAAATTCATGTTGTGCTCACATGGTGCATTTTCCTAAATAAAGTTGTGTTTCATCCAGTTAACACAAACTAACCTAGAGCGTTGTAGTATTCCAGCGTGCTGACTGGTTTCTGTGAGAAATATAACTTGGAGGCAGCAGAGCCCCGGGGCTCCTACACAGGTGTAAATAAAATAAAATGTAGTAAGTGCCAAGAGTATTACTACTACTGTCACTACAATACCAGTACTGCTTGTAGTAACATTATTAATTGTACTAATATTACCACTTGCTGCTACTGCTTTTGCTACTCCTCCTATTTTCACACAAACCTATAGACATGTGACATACCATGAAGAAACTTAGGATTTAACCACTAACACTGTAACTGTTGCATTACATCAGAAATCAGGAAACAATCAGTAAATTTGTTACCAGTTGTAGTCTCCAGGCTAACAGGGTGTTGTCACTGTTCAGGTTCCAGCAGCAGCTTTGTTTGGACCACGGAGCAGTTCAGCGCCCGTTCACCGGCCCGGCCTTTTCCACCCTGAAGGATGCAGTTAGACGCCTGCTGCCGTACCACACCTGCGCTGGTCACCTGCCGACTCAGAATGACTTCAGTTTAGGTTAGTGAGCTTTGGTCGATGAAAATTAATGAACCATCTGCTGTGGAGAACTTAAGTCCCACATTAGTGTGTAATAATAAAACTTAATCTAAGTGTGATGAGGTTTCTCTTTCCACAGTGGACCAGGAGTTTGACACTGTGTCTGGTTTCCTGCTGAAACGCACCAAGGACATGGTCAATAAATACAGGCAGCTACTGGTTAGAGAAGCCCAGGTGAGACACAGGACACTGCTCTCGCTCCCTTTTTACCTGTATTTATACAGTAAGCAAAGTAACTAGGATCATTCCCAAATCATAACTATGTCTGGATATTAATTAACTTTCACTTCTCTACATTATCTCGAACAAAGATAATTAAATTACTGAGTTAAATACAAATGTATCCTTTATTACTAATTGTTTATCATTAATAACATTATCAAACATCATTAGCAGATAACTAAATAAGCTAAATGAACCAAATAAAAAATTCAACACAGTTTGTCTGCTCAGTAGTGTTTGGAGCAGCCAGCTGAAGCTGTTTGTTTTAATGGGTTATGAACTGGTTTCCACAGCAGGAGAGTCCATCAGCAGAGATGGTGATGCTGGAGCGCCTCTTCCTTCAGGCCGAGCGATACGCTTTAGCGGAGGACAGACGGCGAGCCCGCAGAGACCCAGGTCAGTGTCCCAGCAGGAGATAACAACCATCATCACCACCTACTTTATTACACGGAGGCTCTGTGTGTTTGTGTTTAGCTGCACTGTCTGTTTTGCCAAGAAAAATGCCATTTGAAATCCCAGGGCTGCGACAGGAAATCTGGACGGGGAAAAGTGAATTAGTGGCACTCCCTCTTTTCTTCTTACAAACTAATTTAACGGAGCCTCAGAGCTCGGCACTTAACCTCCATATTTGCTCCAGAGCAGCTCCCAGGTGTGAATGTGTAATTAAGCTGTGTAAATGTGGAGCAAGGTCATGCTGAGAAAGACTCAGCGTGATGACGAAAAAATTACATGAGAGGTTAAGAGCAAATTAAAGCATGGCTGTTATGTTAATTAAAAAGTTGGAAAAGGGGAAGGAAGCTCTTGAAAACTGTTAAATGTCAGGTCTGGCTGCTGTTGGACCCTGGGACTCATGAATGAATAATAATCTTATTATTATTATTATACAAATCCCAAGTGATATTTGATGCTCTGTAAAACAAAATCCTTAAATACATTCATTATTTTTTTACTTACAGAGAAAGAACACGTGAATAAATGTTGCTGCAAATTTGTTTCTCATTCATAATCCCTGGACACATGTTACATATTCAGACTAATATAGTTAATTAAAAAGAAATTCATATGGATTATTGTTGGAAATCAACAGGATCTCACAGCAAAAACCTATAAGAACAGGACCAGACCGGTTTGAAAAATTTGACTAGAATTTAAAGGGTTGTTTCAACCAAATCAAACCAAATTAATCCACATAAAAGTAAAAAGGTTTAAAGATTCAATAATGAAGGAAAAGGCCCAACAGTGGTACATCAGTAAAAAATAAACTAAGGCCAAGCATAGACCCCTGAGGCACTCCATAGCTCAAAACAGACAGATCTGTCCTCACCAACCATCACAGAAAAGTGTCAGTCTGATAAACATAGTAGTGAGATTTGTAGATAATTCAGATTATCACAGACACATTTTACAACATAATTTGGGGCAAACTGAAACCAAAACTATCTGCCTGGCTAGAAAAGGTGAATTGACCTGAGTGTGTTCAGGAGGTTACTTGATACTTCTCTCTCTTCCAGAGTCATTCATGACGGCCTTGGCTACATCAGCGTCTTCCCCTCTTGGTGCCCAATCCTCTGGCCCCTCCCACCTGCACTCCTCTGGCAGCCCCTCCTCTCCACCAGCTTGGACCAGACTGTCTGACCGGCCCCCAGGACTGAAGACGTACCGCTCCAGCTCCCGCGGGGCTCTCAGGCTCACCATCAAGCAGGAGTCCGGCTCCCGTAAGGTGGTCCACAACTCGGCCTGCGACCCCGGACTCAAGAGGGATCACACGGGGCAGCTGACCAATGGCGGTGGAGCCGTGAATGAACGCCACTCTCAGGCACCCAACGGAGCACCCCAGCATTCTCAGCATGATGGGGAGATCTCCAACGGAGCTCTGCCTGGTAACCCTGCAGAGGAGGTCCCACAGACAGCACCCAATTCCAAAATAAAAGTCCCCAATCCTCTTTCTATGCCAGAGCCACAGGCTGCTTGCTACGAGTTGCCTCCCAGAGATGTCAGTGCCCCAAAACTGAAATGTTACAGGCTGGATGCGTCGCCTCAGCCGGAGCAGCGGTTCAGCCCGCCGCCTCCACCCCTCCAAGAGGACAACATGCTCAGTGAACATCTACAGAGTGCCATCGACAGCATCCTGGAGCTCCAGCGCCTGCAGGGCCCCTCTGCAGCCCCAACCAGGGCCACGTCAGGCCCTTCACTGGACCAGGCTGTCACCAGCATCCTGGAGGGACACCTGTGAGGTAATCTGCTCTGACAGACGTCCACACAGATACAGAAACATCTGTCTGAGGTGGGATAAAACAGAGGGAGGCGTACTTGACTTCTTATCTGTTCCCAGAACTAAAAGAGATTTTGCTTCTGGGTTTCAGATTTTACTTTTAAGGAACTGATTGTTTGAAAGAAGAGGGAGGAGGAAAAAAATGAAGAGGCACTATAACGAGATGCATACCAGACAACAGCACTATCTATAGTCCGATAGATGTTAGATACTTCATTTGATGTACGTTTGTGGAAAAAAAAAATCTATTTGAATAGGAGCTATATTGTTTCAGTGGTAGTTAAGTCATTCAGAGGTTTACGACACTGGTGTAACCTTCATCAGCATATAGTATATAAGTAATAGTGAGGAACGAAAACGTGGAGTAGACTGAGATTATTCAATAGTTTTTTATAAGATTTCTTTCAAAAAAAAAAGTGAAGTTTCTTTTGCATAGTGCCAAGCTTCCAGGGTATTTATTTTGATAATCTGTGCCAATTGTGTTTTCAGATGAGTTGCATTGAGAAAGGCAGTGAGTGTGTGACGAGTATGTGAGTGTGTGTGTGTGTGTGTTTTCATTTGGAAATAATTTGCGTGGTTCTAAAGAGTGAGTGTGTGAAAACATTGCATCCTGCGATGAAGACGGTACATTAAAAAAAAAAAAAAAATCCCGCAGGCTCCATCATCTCGGCTTAACGAATGAAACTCCAAAGAATTTGTGACTTGCTACATCCTGAATACACCAGCAAAACGTCCATGTTGTGTCTCTTCCCACAAACAGGAGTCTGTCTTTGTTCTAGCAGAAAGAACCCGAGGGGGCACAGAAAAAAAAATTAGGCAGAGTCATGCTTTTTTTTTTTCGTTTGGACTTTTGTTGTCGCTCATGCTGGAGTCTGACTGTGAAATAGTCTGTTTTCAGAGACAAGAATGGTCTCCCATACTGTATGTATTAACATGCAAGCAATAATGAGTTAGGGTTGTTAGGAGCAGTGGTGGTGCAGTGAGGAGGAAGAGGAGGAAGAGGAGGAAGAGGAGGAGGAGGAGGAGGAGGAGGAGGAGGAGGGAGATCTTTGCCCGTTTTGCTTAACGTCGTCATTGGATAAAAACCCAAGTTTGTTTTTCCAGGAATGAAAGCAGCTTATTTTGTCATCGAAGCCCGTGTAGTTTAGAAATTGTGTTTCTAACATGTTTCAAGGGCTTGAGGGTCACTTAACGGCATAACTGACCATGAAAAATGAAAAATGTCTAGTTCAAGAGAGAAAAACACCAAAACTGCAGTTGTTTTTTTTCCACGACAGACACTGTACAGAACTTGAGCCTCTCTGCATCATCAAACAGCCTTTGACCAAAAAACTAGAGGAATCATCTGCTTCACATTTTTTCCACATTTCACAGTTGACTTCTCTTTATTTATTAAAATCACTGGTCTGTAGCCCGCTGTACTAAGCCGAAGATTTTATTTTCACGCAGCCATTTTGGAGCAATATATAATTTTCGCAGCATCTTATGTTAATGTGACAATCTTATTGGTCTGAGTGAAAATGTGAATTTTGTTCATATGAAATTCGTAAGAGACAGAGAGAGAGTTGAGGTCATTTGTATCAGTTGTACGACTCTCCCTCATGAAACGTGTGAAAAATATTCTTTGTAGATGGATTTTACCTTGAAGGTCAAAATGTTAATTTTTGTAACATAAATTGAAAATGTGCTTCAAAATTTTAGCTTTTGGAGATGCGTGTAGGGGTCATGGTTTGACTTGCAAATTGGAAATGTTATGAATATGCCTTTTAATTCAGTGTACCTTTAAGGAAATGGAATCTGCAAAGAAAAGATAATTAATGTGAAGTTTAAAATACTGTAACATCTGGTGTTCTGAAATGTGAAAGTAACCTGTCCCTTCAAAAAAAGAAGAAAAAAAACACAGAAATTTGGGGCTAAATCAAACAGGACTTCTCATTTCTTAAATTGCATTGTCATTTTTTTATATGTGAAATTGTCTTTTGTTGGAATGAACAAAGGAGTTATAATATGCAGTAATTTAGTGTTGAAACTCTCTGCAGTCGTTTGGGTAGACACACACTTGAGGATTCATAAAGGAATAGTTTGATATTTTGGGTTGGTTTTTTCCTAAGTTAGATGAGAAGTTTGATATCACTCACATGTCTGTAAGGTAAATATAAAGCAACAGTTAGCTTAGCTTAGCATAAGGTTTGGACACAGGGGGATACAGCTAGCTTGGCTCTGCCACAAAATCCTCCTGCTAGCATCTTTAAAGCTCACTAATTATTTATCACCCCAATCTGAGGCTTTATTCTGAATTTCAGTTCATCCCCCCGACTTTACTATTCTGGTTGACTCTCACTACTCTCAATAGTGTTTTTGACTACAACAGTCAGCTGTTTTCAGAGAAAAGCTCTAAAAACCTACTGTACACTACCTGCTCAGTACTAAACAACAGATGGAAAAAGTTAGAGAGGAGCCGTTTGAACATAGTGAAGCTAGACCTTTCCTGCAGGAGTTGGTGGAGACAAAGAACAGAACTAAAACAGTGAATATTGAACTTAAATCTACTACGCAGCCAGAAACACGACTCCAAATTAGTGATAATATTGCTCTATAACTGCTGTGTAAATAAGCTACTGTCTGATAACAAAATTTGCCCTATTGACTTAAAAATAATATGTTAATAGCTGGGTTGCTTTGCTCATATTTTCAACTTGCAAATTTGAGAGAGGCTGCTGGCTGTAGCCTCATGATTACTGTGCAGATAAGAGAGCAGTATCGATCTTTTAATTCTTAGTAAGAAAGCAAAAAATTATATTTACCAATTTGTCCATTCCTTTAACAAAATTTGTCCTAAAATAAAAATCAGAAAATTTAAGAACTGATTAAATCTTCAGGTGTGTTCCTACCCTCACAGAGGTTTCACTGTAATGCAGTAAAGATGTCAGAGTGTCTTTCATAACACAGGATTGCACTCCTTGTCACCGCTAAACTTCTTAAAAAGGGGAATTCCACCAAAATTTACTTCTGTTTTTATTTTCTTTAAAGAAGCACTTCCAAAAGTTTGCCAAAATTTCCTCTTTAATAATTCAAGGACACTCAAAACAAAAGAGAAATAAATTCTCAAGTCAACTTTGATGGAATCCCCTGCAATGAAGCAGCCTCATGTGCCATTGTTATTGTTGCATTATGTCTGCAGTGTCAAACACTGACCATTAGAAACATGCTTAGTTTTCTCAGCATTTTAGGACAAAGGGATCACATCTGCATGTTGAGCCATTTTTGTTATTTATTTGTAAATGTGTTTTAATTTTTCTGACTGAACTGTGAAACCAGGGGAGCTCATAACTCTTACACTAATTCAACTTCAGATACAAAACATTTGACTGACAGATTGTTCTGATGCCAAAATCAAGAGGCCTTAATTCAGCAAAACTAGATTGTAAAAAAAAAAACAAATGTCATTCCTGACAAAAAAAAATCCAACTAAAGACTCCTTTGACCTGAAAGTCATGAGTGATTCATATATGAAATGTTAAGAAAACCGCTTTTGTACTCATTTTTACAGACTATTTATTAAACTGTGATTTTGTAAGAAATAAAAAAACAAACGGTGATTGTGGTTGTGTCTTTTTAAGGGGCTGTAACAAAAAGTAAGTCACAGAAGATTAATACAAACATTACTTTTATTTCTTTAATTTTTTAACATTCACAATTTAGGAAAAAACAGAAACAGCTTTGGAGCTTACATCCAGGAAAATGCATACAAATACGAAGCAGCTGTTTTCATCATTTACAGTTTCATACATTGTAAATTAATTTATTACGCTCAAAAGATGGAAATCTGCCTTGCAAAGGGAGAGTTGGCTTTAACATAATTCTCATGATCACATCAGCGTTGGCACCTTTTCTTCTCTGTACAATTTGGATTCTGTGAAACGACGTCGTAGTGAAACGGCTGTAAACTGAAACGAGGTCACGTCCTGGCGCTGCGACGAGTCTCCGGTCAGGTTTGGGGATTAAGAGGCACATTAAAACATGAGCCATGGAGATGTCCCAACCATCAGGAGAATCAGCAGCAGCAGACATGAAGTTTAAATGATCAAACTAAATGAGCCAACCTTACTCTGCTATTCATTCATTCGTCTCCCCCTGCACAAAAAGACGAACACATTCAGGCCTAAAGGCACCTTGAGACCAAACTCATCTCTTAAAAAGCAAAAAGCCAAAGATTAAATTTGATTTCTAGTTGCTTCTGGGAAACTCATCCTTCATCTATTGACTTAAAACAGACAACAGACTGAAACAAAAGCAGGGTGGAGCGCCAAATAATTTAAGGTCATATTAAAATGACCCTCTCTCTACAAAGCAAATCATTTACTCTGGGACTGATGGGAGGTAATAAGCTGCTAACCTGCAGGGGGGGAAGTGAGGGTGTTAATTAAATTTAAGGGCAAAGTAAGAGCAGGCTGCAGCTTTGTCTAAAAATCTGTTTCAATATCTTAACCCTTCTCATAAATAATTATTCATTTTTGATAGTAAAAAAGTGTCCATATGCAGTTACATAACGTCCACCGTGGTGTTTTCCAGATTCAGTGCTGGCTTTCCTCTCCACAGGGAGAGTCTCTGCTTAAAGTTCATTCAGGGTCCCTGTGGCAACCTAGCAGCATCTCACTGGTGCTCAGGTAAACTGTCACCAAACAAAAGAGTGAAACATCCTCCACTCACACACTCACACACTCATCATGAGTGGGAACTTGACAGCCACCACACGCTGGTAACATTTTGGTCCCGGCTGGTAGATTAGTGCATTCATCCGCTCACTAAAAAAAAGCAATTTGGCTTGTAAAAGTCGACAGCGGGTGTGGAAGTTTCAAATCCATCTGGCACTTTGATCAGCAGATGAGAAAAACAAAGCTTCCTGTCATCCTGGGGTCTGTAGCTGTTTTGCGGAGGCCGACAGTCAATTGAGTTTGATGGGCAGGTCCTCTCCGTATTTGCGGAGGAACTTGCTGTGGTTGTGGTCGACGGACCAGAGTGGAGGGAGGTGGTGAGGCCGCATGGTGGTGAGGAAGTGCTGCCTCCAGCGACGCTCCAGATCCATCAGGCCCCGCAGGCCCTGCTCAGCGTGAGCTTGCACCACCTTCAGGCCATGAGGCACGTACGCCTCGTTGAATATCCTTCAGAGGAGAGAGGGGCAGTGAGAGGGTGAGCGCAGATTCTGTATAATGCACTCACTGTCTGGAAACAACTGATACAGCTCCATAAAGACTGCATGCAAGCCAGCAGATGAACATGATACTGACGATTAGAGCTTGACCGATAAACTCGCTGGGCTGATTATCATCATCATCCGGTATTAGCTCATCATAGATGCGTATTGGCCTGAGGACTAGACAATTACATGTTCATATTCTTTCTAAATTGAGAGAGGATCAGTGTAACTGGTCCTCATGTTTTGTTGATACAGCAGAAATAAATTCTGACTGAAAACAACTTCATAGCCAAGAACAGCCAAAAATTACAGCTGTCACAGATGAGACTGAAAATGCTAAACGTCAGATAATAATATTGCTTCAAAGAGCCCGGCAGGAGAAAGTGAGTGTGTGTGTGTGTGTGCGACTGATAGACAAGACACACAAACGTGCACTTCATGTTTCACAAATGCGCCATTGGCCAGGACTTTCTTCTCCTTGGATCGATGGTATGTCAGGAAAACTCTCAGAACAGGACAAGAGTAAAAGTGTTTCCTATCCTCAAAAAGTCCCCCCTTATAATCTGGGTTGTCCTATATTCAGGTCAATGTGGCATATTGGTATGGGCATGTCTGCCAAACAATAAGTAACAAGAAACTACAGACAGAAATGTAAAATATATATTTGAGGTGCTTTGGAAACCGTGTCACTACTACATAGTTTAGGGCAGTTAGGAAAAACATATGTTGGTCACATCTCTTGAGGATTTATGTAAAATTAAACTTTGACTACAGAAATAATAATAACACATTAACTCATGCACTCTCTCATTTCAGCCTTTTGCTTTCATCTTTTCATGAGCCTTATGACACACTGAGGGAAACATGTTGGGCAAGCCAGTGCTAATAAAACAGCCATTATGTAGTTTTATGAGCTGTGTGATCACTTGTGGTTTATTTTTCCTGATTGCCAACATTCAGTGCTGCGGCAACCAGCACTTTTGTGCTGTTTGATGCTGTGTACAAAACATTTTTCACCAATCTACAGTACGTTTTGCACCACTGTAGTTTTGATTCATACTGCAGCACTGACATGGTTCTTAGTACTTGACTGTGATGACAACAAGTGGGCAATTTGTGGTGGTGAATGTGAGTAAATTTGATGTTTGGGTTACATTCACACTGAAAACTGATGATTTTTACTGTATTTGTGGATTAAGTTAGTTTGGTTCTGGGAAAGAAAAACTGTTTCAAACTCAGGTGGGACCAACATAAAAGAAATTCATTTTGTTGTGTTGGAGAGCATGAGTCTAAACTTACCTCGTCTCCAAACCGGCAGCCTGCATCAGCGCCTCATTCGTCAGCTCCTCTTTCTCGTTCATGTTGAGGAAGCCCTTGATCAAGTCCTGCAGCTCCTCTCGTCGCTGCTCTGGCAGTCCGTCCTTGGCAGTGAGCAGAGCCCGAGCCGCCGAACGCACCCGTCGTCGATCCGAGTCCTCCAGCAGACGAACTCCCTCCTCACAGCCCTGAGGGGCTGCAAACTCTTCAGCCAGCTGCTGCTTCAGGAAGCCATCGTGCACGTTGGAGGCAGCGTGGCAGCTGGTGCAGAGCAGCAGGATGTCGTGGGAGTTGTGGTCCTTCATCTCTGTGGGAAAATGCCGTCTGTACTCATGTGGCACGATATTTTTCCTGTGTGACCAGAAAAAATGTTCAATTAAATCATATCTGCAAAGTAATTAAGTGTCTTTTCGAAATTAGATAATCATGATTAGAAAACTAAATGACTCAGTGCAGGAAATTAATAGAAAACCATTTTCACCATCAGTTAATCCTTCAAGTAATTTCGAGTAAAAATTAGATTCATCAGTTGAAGCTTCTCAATCTTGAGCAGTTCATTCTTGCTTTATATCACTGTATAATACTGTGTATAATCCCTATGAGCTCTGGACTACTACTGTTCTGGTCTAAAAGATAAATTGATGAACCAAGAACAAAACACAGAGATTAACTGACAAAAAGACAGAATTTCAGAAAAAAAAAAAAAAAAAAAAAAATCAAAATCAAATCACAGTAAGGTAAAGTAAAAACTGTCAAACCTGATGTAGGAATCTGCTTTTCCACAGACCACACAGAGGTTCTCCTTGGCAGTGAGATAGTAGTCCTGCTGGGAGTCCGGACGTCCTGATGGCTCAAACAGCAACCTCACAACAAAAGGATCTTCACTCTGGAGCACTGGGTCAGAAACAGAAACATTTGCTGAATCTCCTCCTCAGTGAGTGACTAGTACAAATACAGTGGGAAAAGACTGAGCTTGTCAAGTAGAGAAATAATAAATTAACACTTTCACTTCCACAGAATAAACATCACATGGATGAACTGACAGTACATTTTAAAGCTACAATATGCAACTTTTAAATCAAAATTATTAATTTTATTAGGTCAACATGTACGTATTAACACTTTTGCTTTCAAACCTGTTCAGACAACAGGCCATACAAGCTACTTCTTATTTTTTAATATTTATTTTTAACCTGGCCCTCAGCAGCCACAGAACCAGAAGTCAAAGCAACATGTTGGAAAACTTGATGTAAACTAAGAGCAACAAAGCTAAACATGCAGGAAAACATGACTGACTGCAATCACGGTTTGTTTCTTCAACGTCAAAGAGGCTTTACAGATGCTGGTGCGGGTGTTAACTACACCATATAAATAGAAGAGGTAAGAAACTAAATTTAAGGCAAAAAGTTGCATGTTGTATCCTCAAAACAGAAGGTTGGATGAGACATTTTACACATAGTGGTATACCTCCTATTCCTTTATCTAGGTACCATTTGGCTTTCTTCTTGTCGCAGGTGCACAGAGGCTGGCCATCAGGAGCATGGAGGAAGCAGTTATCATAGAGGGGAGACTTTCTGTGACAGGAAAAGTGAGTTTTGAACTAAAGACTGAAAAACTTTGGATTTCCATCAGTTAAAATGTATTTAACTAAAATCAGTTTTTCACCTGAAACAAAACTACATACTAAAGGCATGAGAGTTTCCCCAAACTCATGTGCCAGTGATGATACATTTTATAGACAATAAAAAATAAAAACTGGTAAATGATAGCTGATTTAGGTGAAACTGTTTATTGGCTTTTGACATAGTTCAGCCCCCCCTCACCTGGCAGAATACCCCACACCCAGTGGTTTCCTCTTGTTATTTTTTCGAGGGTCTGGGACTTGCTGATCTCCAGACTCTGGGCTTTCATAAGTGGGTGGTTTCCGTGTCCTCCGCCTCCTCTCTCCATCGGCGGCCCTGTCGTCTCCGTCTCCTCGGCCCCTGAAGGGCACGTCCACCAGGCCCTGGCAGCGGGTGGACAACTCAGAGTAGGAACTCCCGCTGGAAGAGACGGGCCCGGCTTCAGAGTGGAGGCCAAGGAGACGGAGGAAGAGAGCGATGGAGACTTGGGCATCTCTGGCTGCATAAGTCATCTGGAGTGAGCAAACCCAGAATATATCCTACCATTAGATACCATCTCTGATTTGTTGATTTATTTACTACGGTAGAGGTGAAAATTAGTAATATGAAAAATATTAGAAATCCTGTGGTTAAATGAATCACTACCTGCTCCAGCGTCAGTTGATCTGCCTCCCAGTCACTGCAGCGCAGCTCCAGAGATTTATCTAGAGAGACATTCAACAGATCTGCTGCCAGGGACTTCAGACTGAGGCCATTATTCACTGTAGCTTGCCTGAAAATGGAGACAGAATTTAAAACAATCATTTTCAATTCAGATAAATAACTGCTCACAGTCTGAATAACAACAAAGAAGGGCTTCAAGCATCAACAAGCAACCTCTACCTTTGTCTTAAAGCAAGGTAGCGCAGGTCGACAGTACAGGACAGGGACAGACCATAGTCACGCGTCAGACGCTTGCCATCTTCATAGCAACCGACACCAACTTTTAAAATGTGTGGGTCTCTGAGGACTTCTATTAAGCTGAGCGGGAATGGCTGCTGACCGCTGCGAAACGGCAGCAGCCTCACCAGGACACACAGACCTGAATATGAGGCCATCTGTAACAGGGAGACAGCAGAGGCTTGGCCCTTCACTGAGACCTGCAACAGGAAACAGAAACCAGGTCAGACCAGAGTGTGAGCCACTTGAAAATGTTTAAAGGAAAATTCCACCCTTCTGATAATTTTACATTGGTACAGAATTGTCAAAATGAAAATGAACTGCATTTTTGGGGTTGTTTGTAGTTTGCATTTTGGATCTATCCAAGGACATTCAATTTACTATTATATATGGGAAAGCAAAGCAGAAAAGAATCACATTCAAGAGTCTAAAATCAGAGAATATTATGTATTTCTTGCTGAAAAATGAATGTGATAAATCATGTATCAATGAAGCATATATACCAAACAAACAAAACAGTCCAAACACAGGGTACAAATCAGGATGCTGAATCATTCAGGGTGGATTTTTCCTCTTCATATTTTAAAACATGCAAAAGTTATTTCTTACGCCTTTCGTCTTTACCCATTCACAGTCAAGCCCCAGCACAGGGAGGACTGACAGCTCCTTTTGCATCAGTGGCCACAGCTGCTGCCATTCCTCTTCAGAGCTCACCATAACTGGTTTCACCCCCAGAAGCTGTTCAGAAGACGGGATCTGTACAGGAGGGGGCAGTTGCGTGGTCTGACACTCCACAGCCTTGAATTCTTTCTCTACAAGGTTTTGAGGTTGGATGTATTGATACTCCTTTTCCACAGGACGTGGAGCCTCCACAGGATCAGCCACCTTCTGGATGGAAGGCAGCCTCTTCCTTTTTGTTCGGTAAACTCGCCATATAAGCAGCCCTCCTAAGGTTGCTCCTAGTACTGTTGTTATGACGGCAGTTAAAGGCCCTCGATGAGACATGTTGACTTGTAGTGATTTTAAACAGACTGAAAAGTGCAAACCTAGAGTGAAAAAACATACACATATTTTGTCTTCAGTGCAGCTCCCAAACTGTTTGTTTGTTAATAAAAGATTAGTGATGTTTTACCTTTCCTGTGTCAGTGGGATCCCATGTAAACCTGGCTCTGTTTCTGTGATCTGGACTGGCACGGCATCCCTCTGGGAGGAAAAAGAGCAAACACCATAGATCCTCCTTTAATAAACTAACAGCAGTAATATTAAAGCTCTTACAAACACACATGGTGTTTCCACAATATTTAGACAGGGTCACAGATGATACAATGTGATCCTGGTTCTGGTGCATCAGAATCTGTGACTGACACTAGAAAATTGACCTACATCAGGGGTCAGATATTAGGTTAATTTAACTATTTTGATATTCAATTAATTATGAAGCAAAGATGCACAAAAGATAATAAAATAAAGATAAAAATGCTGTTTCCAGTCTAACAAATATTCAAATTTTCTGTGTTTTACTTTCCAGTAAACTGAATATCTTTGGGTTTTGGACAGCTGGCTGGATAAAACAAGACATCGGAAGCTGTCACTCCTGATGGATATTCTGTCTTTGCATCCTAACATCTTATTGACAAAACAATTAATTGAGAAGATAATCATCGATAGTGGTTAGTTGCAGCTGTGGGAGGTAGTATTTGATGTTACAAGGACAAACGGAAGAATTGTGTAAAGCTTGGAGCTATGTAATGGAAAGCCTCCGCTTTTGCTAGGTGATAGTTTTGGTGGAGGGACAGATGGCTCACTATTTATCATCACATGAAAACAACCAAATCTGGGGGAATTACTTTAGCAATACCATTGACAAATGTATGTGGAGAGTTGTGTATCTCTGTATCTCAATCTGTGTGTACTCAGTGACTGTGTTCAAGAATCTGTAAATGTGTACAGAAATCTGTGCATGTGCAACCATGACCAGAGGTCGATCACATATCGCCAGGTGAGGTGTTCAGGCTCTACAGACCCGAAAATTACAGTTTCTGCTATCAGAAACAGCTAAAGTTTGCAGATGCATGATAGTTGACTGTTTCATTGGGTCACAGAGTTGAACAGGTCACAGAATTTGCTGTGACACCTGCCACAGGTAAAATTATGTCACGTTAGCTACCAGCTAGCTCGCTAACGTGGGTCTGGTCGACACTAACTAGATAAGAGACAGAAGCTTTGTCATAACGTCACAGTAATTACAAAGCACGCGTTTAACAGATGACAAAGTTATATGACGAAGCTGTGGGGGTAACGAGTTCAAATACAAAACTAAACTCTCGTGTGTTGCCATTCAACCGTTAAAGTTGAGCTATCACTTGACAGCTAACGGTTAATGCAGCTTCTGTTAGCATTAGCTGGTTCAAGGGTCAAAAATTAAACCGGACTACCTTCTCCTTTCTCGTGGAAATTTGTTTAAAGTTAGACTACCCAACATTATTTTCTGCCATTATTCTGGCCAGCTTTTCTCGTTATGGCGAAGTAAAACCACCATTAGCTTGTTAGCCGCTGCAGCTAGCCTAAATTCGTTAACTCTGCGGCTTGTACAGCCCGGCGACCTTGGACCTAACTGGACATATGACTACGTAACAGCAGAGCAGTATGCTGGCGTGCTAATATATTCATTTTGCATCTTACCTTTACGTAACTAACCAACACCACGCCAGTTTCACACACATGTACACTTGTTTTTCTTCGCTGAGCTGGCCCATGTCTCCCCAGCTGTATTTATAATGACGCTGCTGCACCGGGCTGCAGCTCTCTGGACAGCGCCGCCTGGTGGCGGGATGGACCAACAGCCCAACAGACCAATGCAACCGGTTAAAGCTTAGTTTTTACGATGTTGTTTAATTGGAAAACAGTCTGACATAATTTACATGTTTATTTTTAATTTAAAAGTGGTGATTGTGAAGTTTCGTGTTGAAATTTTATGATCACAATGTACTCACCTGTTACCCTTTCTTTTACCTTAATATTAATTTATTATTTTTTAAGTTTAGTATTTTAAGCATGTGCTTGTACTGGGGCTCAGACATAATATTTATAATAACAATAAACAGTTAAAAAAAAAAAAAAAAAAAAAAACGAACACTGTAGATCCAACAGAGATGTCCTCAATTTGCTGGTTTTGTCTAACAACCAGCCTCAAACCCAAAGATACTCAATTTCCAATCACATAAAACAGAAAAAAACGGTATTCATTCAGGAACACACAGAATTTTTTCCTCTACCACCATCAATTTATTCAATCTTTTAGCTTCAATATTTCTCCAAAGAAGTGGAATAAAGTAATGAAATAATTACAAAATGGAAAAATAGATCAGAGAATAGATCATATTCACAGGTTTGATTTAAAAAATAAAAATAAAAACATGACAGAGAGAAATTAGACAGTGAGAGATGAAAACGTATCTCCCTGTAGTTTTCTGCTGACCGTCAGAACCACAGCAGGCTAACGGAGGTCAGGGCAGATCAGCATGCAGCTTCTTAGCTACTGCAGCACCACAACTGACTAACCCATGTTGATCAAGGTCACCTGTGAGGTCAAATCATCTACTTTAGTGCTTGTGCAAAACAAAAATTTAAAGAAATCATCTACTAAAAAAATAAAAAATAATACAAGAGGTGGAGAAACAGGAGATGACACATCCTACGGTGTTAAATAAAAAATAAGATCGTTACCACACAAAACAGAATGACAATGAAGACAGAGGGAGTAAAATGTGATGTACTGATGTGTACTAAACTACTGAAAACTGAGCACAGGTAAGAGAGGCAACCAGTTGGGCACCACCACCATTGCTAGGTCCACATTGATTGTTGCTGCAATGATACCATATTTACAGTGAGATGCTTCACATCCAATCACAGGATGCAATAGACGGCAATAAAGAGATTTTTCTTCCAAAATAAAACAATAAAACACAAAAGTAAAGCAGCTGTCCCTTCACAAAATCTCTTTACATCACATTAAAAATTAGCACTGCTGTGAGCTGTGTGTACAGTATAGATTCTTTATAGATATATATATATATATTTATGTATAATATATAGGGTCATTTCTTGTATACACGAACATAAACTTGTCTCATTGTAGCTAGCCTGTGCCTTTGGCAAGATTACTTACAACTCTTCTGTTAGATTCCAAAGCTATTTAAAATATACTTAATGCATAAAAATAAAGATTTTGGCATTGTCTCACTCCATTCTTCTGATTCAGGAAGTTATTAACGAGAACTTCTCATCTGGAAGCTGAGTTCTCTCAGTGCTGCAGTTCCTCTACCAGGTGAGGGAGGTCTCGTTCTGTCAACAGGGGGCGCCGGGAGCTGGACCAAGCGAAGGAGGGCGGGGGACAGGAACCACCACACCTGGGTGGGTGGTAGGGGGGCTGACAGGGGCCTGGGCATGGCTCGGTACAGACAAAACAATACAGACAATGCTAATGAAATGCCTGGGGAACTGCACCCTTGTTAACTGCAACCTGTTTTGTTTTTTTTTTTCCTCCCCTCACTGCTGCACAGAGTTCTGCTCCCTGTTGATTCACCCGTTGCTCTCCACTGTCTGCCAGTTCTTTTCAGCCCCGCTGAGCTTGTCCACTGAAACTGAGATGAAGAGAGGCAGGTAGACATTCCCCTCTCCTCTGTAGTCAATTACCCGCCTGCTCTCACTCCTTATTGTCCAGTACTTTGCCATCTCAACCACAGTCTTCAGAGCTGGATCTCAAAGGTCTTGTGCAGCTCGGTGGAGAAGGGATTCGTCGGGGATGGTGTGGTGCGTTGGTGCGAGCGGCTCTCCAAGGCTGCCCACTGGGCCTCAAAGGCATCTTCCTGCTGCTGTGGGGGCGGCTGGGTGGCTGGGGAGGATGGAGCGAGCTGGGACGGAGCAGCCCAGTTGTCTGCCCCGTTAAAGGTCACACTGCCATTGGATGGCTGGAGGTGAACAGGGTTCATGGCAGTGGGCTGTGGGGGTTTGATGAACGGGCTGATGCTGCCGACAGCCTGGGTGTCATGCTGGGGTGTCGTAGAGGCTGGTACGGGGAATGGCTGGGGTTGCGTGGCTGAGCCAAACACATTAGCCACCATCTGTGAAGGGGTGATACCGACCACAGGCACGCTGGGCTGAGGGAACGGCAGCCCGTTGGACATTGGGTAGGAGGCTGGAGCCTGAGCGTGGAAGGCAGGCTGGCGAGGGGGCAACATGGGCACAGCGGGGGGCAGAGAGGACATGAAGGGAACAGAGGGAACAGATGCCACAGGTATCGGCACAGGAGCGGTGAACGGCTGAGTGGGAGGCGATGCTGCTGCCATGACTGGATTCGGCTGCGGAGCCCGGACAGACTTGGTGACTTCGTCTAACCACCGGTCTGCTTCTGATGGCGTTCGTTTGTGAGAGGATATGGCTGGGGAGGATGTAGGGGGAACCACTATCACCGGAGTAGGGGATGACCAGTCACTTCCTGTTGTCAGAATGACACAGAGAAGGCAAAATAAGTCAGTGAATAAACCAAACATCTAATAGGGAGAATGACACAGTATATTACATAAGTTTATAGTTGAAAAAACACACCAACTCCTCCATCTACATTTTGGCAAACTGGCACTACAAAAAGTAAGCAGAATTTGATTCAAGCAGCTCCTGTTTTCAGTGTACCCAAGGAGGTACAGACAACTATCACTGGATTATTTTGTTACTGAAGAAATCTTAAAAATTAGTAGATTCTCAGTTTTGGGTCATGAGTCAACATTTTTTATGTGATTTCTAAGCAGATTTTTAATGTTTATTAATTTATGTAATAAACAACAAAGATATGGAAATCCTTGAAGTGTACAGTACTTGTGTGAACAGATTTGACTGAGTTATGACTGAAACAGAGTACTCGCAAACTGAGACAATCAGGTGCTAAGGGTTTTAAAGTACCTTAATTGCTTCAGTGAGCTCTATGCCACTGCCACTTCTACAGCTCTAGTTGCTGAATTTGTTGATGAGTGGGCCAAACTACAATGATTACCAATCTGTTGTTAAGAACACCTGAATACACCTGTCCCCTGCACTTCATGCAGTATTGTCTCTCTCTCCACTCAATTTGAAAACCTCTGGTTTAAGTGGTTTTACTCTGAATCATAAAAAATGTACAATGAAAGTAAGCATGTGTTGGTGGGACCAATAACTTACTGACATTTAGTTCTTGTTTCCCAATAACCATTATAGTGAGAGGAACTTTATCCTTTGTAATAACTCAAAGACAAAGACAAGCACAGATTTTTCATTTCAGTATCTTTCACTCTCATGGAGTCCTGTGACATGCAGACTTTTTCCTTCCTGAAGAGCTGCTTACCTGGCTGTGCTGAGGCCGGGGGCCCTGCTGGGGTCTTAGCCCAGGGGTTAGTTTCTCGAGCAGGCAGAGCAGGGGGCATAACTGGGGGGTTAGCAGTAGCAGCAACAGAGAAGGCAGGAGCTGTGCCGTTCACTACAGCAGATAAAAGAGAGATGCTAGTACAAAGCAAGCTTGTGTGTCAGGTGTTGTGGTCCGATCTTTTGTTAGACATGCGCAATGTTACTGTGCAGTTAATTAGCAGTTTTAATAAGTGTTAATCATACATGTAAAATAAATGTTATTCATTTAGTCATGATAAAATGTCAGCATGCACATTCTCTAACAGCAAATTGCAAGTGCACACAACGCATTCGTTGAGTCACTGAAAGTCTGTGCAGTCAAATTGCCCGAAAACTCTGCCAAAATGCGAGCAACGAATGAGACTGTTGCCCAAAATAGTTGGCCACAAATAACTTATGGCTGTCATCTGCAGCAAAAAACTTATCTATTAGTGTGTACTTAATTTCCCTACTGAATATGGCAATTTTGCCTGGCAAATGCAAAATGGTTGTGCAGTTGATTATGCTCATTCTAAGCATCCTCTGTCTCTAGACAATTATCTTAATCAACTTCCCAGCTAGCACACAATGAACTAATTTAATGTAACCTTATGATAGTGAAAAACAGAGAAGCAATAATATATAATTTCTCTACTTGAAACTTTGTAGTTGAATCACACCACAACACAAATTCAATCAGAGCCTCTCACAACACGCACAGCTGGCGGGAACACTGTAACCAATCAAGTGAGTTGTCAGAATTATTAAAGGTTTTACCTGGTGCTACAGGAGACTGTGGGGATGAGGCTGGCTTGGGCATTGGTGCTGAAGAGAAGGGGTCCTCTGGGGGTCCACTGAATGCTGTTGTGATCTGAGTACACAGCGAGCTGATGCTGTCACTTTCACCTTCTACCTCAGGTACTAGAGGAGGACACCAGAGAAAAGTTAGCCAGAAATAAAACAGGGGAGAACTTCACTTGAAGTACATAAGAAAAAGGTCATCACTCCATTAGAAGACAGGAAATAGTTTTGTTCTGGGAATGTGTTTATGTTGGATTAGTCACTAATCCAAAAACTCAAAGTATTTCAAAAACCAGACTGAAAAGAAAACCTTTTATCCTGCTGTTCTGTGAGACTTATGGTGGATCCTTGCAAATAATCCTAACAGACAGTGTACTTGAAAGTTATCTGTCTAGCTGTGTGGAACAACAACAGAGCTGGGGACACAGACAGTTGCTCACAGGACTCACCTGTATTTTTGATGGGGAAATCTGACTTGCGCTGCATGGTGGAGGGCAGCTCGTTCATGCGCAGTGACAGCTGTCGTTTGAAGGGAGACGTCTTTTGACTGAGGGCCGGGAATCCTCTGAAGGAGCCCTGCCTGGCAAGAGCCTCGGCTGGCGCGTGTCTGCGGGGTATCGCCTGAGGTCCCAGTGTGGGCACAGAGAGAGGCGGGGAGGACGAGGGGGATGGTGAACCTCCTGTATGGTGTGCTGAGGAATTTGTCACACTGGTGGCTGAGTTCCCAGCAACCTTCACATCCGTCTCTGCTGTTAGAGAAGGACACCGTTAAGACGATAATACTTCACAGAAAACAACAGCTGTGCCAGGAAATTCCAAATAAATCCAAGTGAAAGGTTTCTTTTCTTTTCTTTTTTACAAATGTGTTTTCAGGATAATGTCTCTTGAATTTCTTCAGTAAAAGGTTCAAACATGCAAAATTATTTGAACATATGAAACATGACCTTGGTTAAACTAGCTGACCATTTTCCCAGGTCAGGGAATAACAAAAACGAATACAGACCTTTTTTAGCATCCTGTAGCTGCCTCATGACTTCCTCCCGCTCTGCTGCCTCTGTTGCTGTAGTAACACGAAATGAGCCCTCCCGGGTGAAAGTGGTTCTGTTGGCGTCAAAGGTTGCCGTGACCCCACACTCCTTCTCCCGTTTCTGTTTTCGCTCCAGACAGGCGGCGAATGCACAACCCACAGCGTGACTGAGACGCTCTCCCTAAAAAGAGACAATGTTAAAAAATAAATAAATACATAAAACCTTAAGGTCTGCTGGGCTCAATTTCTCTTGTGTTAATTCAGCAGTGATGAACCATCACTGACAGTCGAAGTGTGAAATTAATGTAAAGGTATAATTTGCATGAGCTCACTTGAGCGTTTTAATGTAAAGTAAGGATTACTTTTCCTTTTACAAACAGCAGTAGGAAATCCACACTGGGGAGCTGAGAACAGAATATCTGATGTTTTTGCCTGATTAATGTTTATTTAACCATTAGTTGATTAAAAAATTTCTGTCAGTTAATCCACTGATCAATCAACTGTTTGGTTTGACACTAGTTTAAAATAATGTACACTTCATTTTTCAAATGACATGGAAACACAGGATTGTACAGTACAGACTATACCTTCTTAAGGAACTACAAGGCAATTAGCTAAACTAAAACTGTCTATAGCAAGATTTATATGGTAAAAATCTTTAAATGTGCTTTATTATGTACTGTGTGTGGTGCTGAAGGTGAAGCCATGAACATTATCATATCTAACATCAATAAAATTCTAGAGGGAGTGGTTTTCCCCATCTTACACTGTTCATATAACATGTATTAGTGATGAGGCTTCAGAGTGATTTCTCACTGAGTCTTTGATGGCCATAAAACAATGGCAGATCCAGCGCCGCGTGGTGCCATCCCTGCAGATGTAAGAAAACGCCCTCTCAAAGTTCCGGTCCGGAGCGCAGAACGACACCTTTTCTATTGTCTGGTCCAGAATCAGGTCCTGCAAAAAAGAACAACCACCACCTCATTATCATGAGCTTAAAACCTGTGGTCCAGGGAGGGGTTAAGTGACTCTCACTCAAGTCAGTTCAAAATGTGGGATGAATGATTGAACAGTACTTCAGAGAGAAGGCCCAGCAAGAGGGCTCGAATAAGACTGAGCTCCTACCAGCTCCAGAATCACAAGGCTGCACCCAATCACAACCATGACCTTGAACCCTCACATGAAGGCAACACTGAACACATTATGTCTCACTCAAGAAAGAATCCTGGATCCTGGTTTTAATTTTATTGTTTTGAATAGAACATAAAGACAACAAAATACATAAATTAAAATAACAGAACAGACCAGGTCACCAGGGGAGATACAGGATCCTGGACCGCTTAACAGTATCTTTTCACAAACTACAGCACTTGTCACTTTTATCTGCTGATTGTTCATCACTAGGTTTCAAATCTAAAATAAAAAAACATTTTTTGGTTGATAAAATAACATTTTAGATAATTTTCTGTAGCAAAATGATGCAAACTGTTTTGAGATTGAATGTGCCCCAGTTCTCTTAAAGCTGTAGAGATGCTCTGACCATTTCAAGTGTCATGGTTTGATGCAGTACCAGAGCTTTCCAGCAGGTGTCAATGTGACCTTTAATGTGAAACTGTTTGCTCAACTTATTTTTCTTCTCCTGCAGGTGCACTGAGTACATATATCCAAAGAGGGCCTTTTGGAGGTCACTAGACCAGAAGTATAGTAGCTCCACCACCATTATTAACTGCTGCAGCTCAGCAGCTTCCACCTTTAAGGCTGCTAAAGCCATGTGTACTTCCTCTGGCAGCCCTTTCTTTTTGATCAAGCCTGTGATAGAGGACTGAAGGGACTTATTACCTTTGTTTTGTCGTCTACAACACGAAGACCATCTGCCGACACCCACAACACAGCCCGCACTGGCTTCTTCCCAGCCTGCAAACACACACACAACAGGAACAGGGATGAGTTAAGAAACAAAGAAACTTTTCCAGTCTATCAATATCCCCCAAGATTACTTCCCTTTGTACCAATCCTTGGTACTTATTCAACACACACACAAAGCACACCTGTAAATAAAGAGAAAGTGCCAGGTAAGAGACAAAAAGAGAAGACACAAGTCAGGAGTTGTTTTTCTGTGTGAGTGCTGTGTCATTCACTAGTACCCAAAATTTAAAGAAGAAATAAAAAAGAAATAAGAAGATTGGTATGAGATTTGGTGCACTGATGCAGTCGACAGTGGTGGCCCCATTGGTTAGAAAAACAACAATAAAATATCTGTGTGTGCACAAAAAGGAAATGCTCATTCACACAAGCTGTTCATTGTTCCATTCTTGGTTCATGGAAGAAGGGCTGAAGGGAGAGAAGGCACGCCTATTAATACAAAACACACACACACACACACACACAAAAACACAAAAAGTGCCCCGCCCCAGCCTAAACCACCCCACCTGCTCACAGACACATGCATCATTGTGTTTGTCTCTCTCCAGACAGATTTCTCCCCGGTGTACAAGTGTGTGTATGTGCGTTTCTTCCAGCCTTCAAACACGATCAAAGGGTGAAGTGTTATGTGAGAGGAAGAAAAATAATAATAATAACAATAATGATGCTAATAATAAAGAGAAACACACTCAGACACACAAAGCAATAACTTACTTTTGCAAAGAATCCTTTGAAGAATTTCCTGTCCTGGAGGGTGGGTGAGAGGGGCGGATGAGACGGAGGGAGGAACAAGGCATGAAAATGTTACCTAGGAAGTCTAAAAATTGTCTGGAGCCCACGGGAAGGGATTTGATTTGGGATTTCTTTTTGGTGAAGGTGAAACTGGGTTATGAGTGAGTGAGAGAGTGGGTGAGTGAGTGAGTCAATGGATCAGGTAGCTCCACGTGATTCCATACTGATAGATGTTTTAATGGGTGATACTGTGATTGTTATTGTCTTTATGATGATCACTGTTAGTACTACCACCCTGGAAGCCAATAAACCACATTACTGTTCCCAAAAGATCCTCCTGACAGCAGGGAACGACACCCTCAAGTTCTTGTGATTGAAATAAACAACAACAACAACCCTGCAACACTACAACAGTAGCACAGCTAAGACAGCAAACCAAGCTGCCTGGACAGAGGAGATAAAGATGGCAGACCTTCAGGTGTGTGTGTCTGTGGAGGGGATAATCCCAAAAATCCCATTTCATTCTTTCTCCTCTGACTCCTAGACCGAGACGTGGGCCTTCCTTAGTTGTTCAGCAGACAGAAACAGATTCCCACAGACGGCAGCTTGACCTCTGAACGAAGCCTGTGACTGTTCACCGGTCAGCCGGGGTCAGGGGTCAAGTTTAGGCCGCCACAACCACATAAAGACACCACAATCAGACCCAGCCCAGCCTAGCCTTAATCCTCACTTTTCCCCCTGCTCCCTCAGAGTTCCTCTCCTCCCCATAAGCTGTGAAAAGGAGTGCCACTCTGCTCCTGTTACACAGCCATGGTGGAGACAGCACTCTGAGCACCATGTTAATGCATGATTTAACGTGTTAACCAGCACTGGAGATTCATTTGGAATGAGCTAAGCGCTTGTTAGTGTGTGTGTGTGTGTGTGTGTGTGTGTGCATTTCTGAGAACCACACAGACATGCAGATGATGGCAGAGCCTGCATAGCTAGTATTAGTAAGCTAGGTGGTTAGGGGGAAAAACAGCTACAAGGTTAAGATAACTAGAATGGGATGGCGGTGTGGGGGGAGGGGGATTTGGAGGCATTTCTCTGCAATAAAAACCTGCTTAAAAAGACAAAAAATGTATAACACCAACAAAAAGGTAACACAATATTCAGGTATTCAAAGTGTGTATTGTGATGAAACTACAGTAGGGGGAAAAAGCTTTCTGGGCAGAGAAGATAGCTGAGTTTTGAAAGATCAAGGTGAAGCCAACAAGGCAAAAATGAAACAACTGAAGCAGGAAACGTACTTTGTAGCCAACAAGTTTCGCATCTGTGTTGTTCAAGTTGTGCATAACTGACCTCTTTTTAATAGACAACATTAACACCCACAGCCAAAGCCTTTTAGTGATACTACCAGCTGGTGGCTCACAGTAAATCTGCACCCAAAAAACAACACAAACCACCAACAGGATGTGCAACAACGAATCACACATTTTGCGTAACATCTGTGACAGACCTACTTTGTGCAACAGGTCACACCTTAAAACCTTTGCTGCATATATCTCTAGTCCAAGATAGAGTGTACGTCATCCTGTTACTTTACCTGACAGGTTGTCAAAGAATAAAACACCACCACCCTGCAGGCTCGCTGCAGGAGGGAGGACGATTGCCAATAAGACACATTCCCAATGCTTACAGTAGCGGTTTATTTGTGGCAGTTTTTGAGTTGAGTTGAGTTCAGGACATAATTGGAGAATTCCCTAAGAGCAGATGCAGCTCTAGGTTGAGGGAAGATTTTGTTTTGTAGCTTCCCACATTTGGTATTTACTCAGGAAATATCTTTAGTGGGGGTGGAGGCATCTGAGACTTTTCATACCACAAGTCTTCACTGAAACCACTGGCTTACAAACACACCATCTGATGGATTTGGAAACATTGTCAATGATGTACCTGGAGGCTACTGGGTGTTGTACAAATACAACTGAAATTCTTTCAGTATGTCAGCATCTCTTGGTGGGGTGCCCCACCCAGTCTACACAGAGGAAACACTCCTGGTCACTATGAGCTCCTGAGTAACAGCTAAAACATTCCCACTGATAGAACACAGAATACACCTCCAACCCCAGGCCACTGGCCAACAGCAACAGCAGGAAGTGATGTCATGATGACAACACACAGGGGCAGCTTGGAGGTTGACGGTGCCGCAATGCAGCCTCCTCCTCCACCCGCCTCCATCCTCCCCTCTGAGTCACAGGTCACAGAGCTGCGAGAAAACTCTCATTACCATCCCAAAGGCTGCTGGGAAAAACAATGGGAGTCGGCTCAGAGCTGTAGCTGTCACACACGCAGAAACACATACTGACTGACAGCTAGACCAACACACACCCTCCAGCACAGGGCATATACAGGAAAAAATCTCAGCACATTTATTCCCATGTTTTTCCTACTTATGCATCAGAGAGCATCGACTCACTGTTGCTCTTCATCTCTCTAGCCGGCCCCAAAACCTTAAGTGCTGATGCTGCCAGATTGTGTTGGTGTTGTGGCTGCTGTCTGGCTGCTGTTAGCTGATTTTCAGGAAATAGCATCCTCTCATCAGCCCACGTCAGGCATTAAGTACCTACAGGTGTGGGTCTGGTTCCTGACCAATTTAGTTATTAGTTCCTGGAAATAGAGTTTACAGCTGAGTAATATTAACTCACATTATGTCAACTTGTACGGACTGTATTTGTTGCCTGGCAACAACAGTTAGCTAATTAAAGAGTCAGTGAGGATGAACTGGGATCTATCAGGGCCTCACTAATTGTACATCTGTTTAAGGGGGGGTGGCCCTGGTCTGGTCTGGACAGTCTAGCTCTGACATGGATAATTGGTATCGGGGCAGTTGTACTGTAAGTCAGTGAGTTCTGCTCTGCTGTATGAGACAGAATCAGCCTTGCTCCCATTTTTCCCATAAACTGCCATTATATGAAAAGATGTCTGTAAAACTGTTAACAGAGACCTCACATGACATTATGGCTGCCCCCTGAGCATCAGTGATACAAACCATCAGTCAAGAACCCCTGACTCAAACCTCATTTTCTCAGTCCAGCTTATTACATTATTCTTTTTACATAGATCATTGCAGACAGAGCAACACAGGATGGCAACATGGCAGGCTTTAAACCATACAATCCTACTCTGAAATGAATTAACTGCAAAACTAATCACAATGCAGAAGAGAAAAATTAGAGTAATGGAAAGTGCAGAGCAATGTAATGCAGCACAACTCTTCTGTTGCTCCACTGCTCTCAGCTACGGTGCTGAATGTAAGCAAATATCAAGACTCCTGTATTATAAATTTTTAAATAGTGAAGATTCAGTATTTGTAACCCATGAAATGCTATTTTACCTGTGTGATGACTGGCATATCAGTGTAAAGTGTATGGGATAAGAGAGCAAACTTAAGGAAGGAAACAACAATCCTCAAGTGTAGGCAGGTGCACAGGGAAAGAAAATTCTGCTATGTGTAAGTGGTTTCTTGTAAAACGCACCCTTAAGGCACATAGGTCAGGTAAACTATGTCAATGTCAGGACTCAACTGGAAGAAGGTCACTAAGCAGGAAAGATAATGTGTACAAGGAGACCATGAAATGATGCCAGCTTGATTCACATTTTGAAGGAGGCTAGCGTTAATTTCCCTCCCTGCTTATAAACGCAGATCAATAAAGTCATGCCTGTGCTAGCTTTCAAATAACATCTGTGGGTAGTGAGGAAGCGAGGGAGTAAAATGTCAGATTAGACAGAGGAGGAAATGTCATTAAGTTGAGGAGGGTCAGAGAGTTGCGGCCCGCAGGAGGACAGGAGGCAGAGGCACCCGCCTCTCCTTTTGAGTTGGCTCCATTTTGTCCGCCTTGTTAAAATGACTGTAACTCAATAAGATCTCACAGCCTCGGGCTCTGTGTACACCATGAGACCTCATCAAGCACCGGTATGTGTGTCCGGCTGTGTGTGCTTTCAGGCTTATATGTGTATGTTCAAGTTTTGTGTATTCACTATAAGAGCATGTATATGTGAGTGTGTTATGCAGTATGTCCGGGTACACTTCTTCCTGTGTGTGTTCCTCTGTGAGCCCTGTCAGAGTGTGTGCTACAAATGTGTTTTGTGCTACTGTGTGACGTTGACACTGTGTGTGTAAATTCCCACACAAACACACACACACTGCTACAGGTGTCTACAAGTATGTGCATGTTTGTGAGAAAATACACTGTATGAAAATATTGTGCTGTATGAGCATGTGTGTGTGTTGTGTGCCACTGACTCTCATGGAAACGATGCATATGCTAGTTTTTTTCTAATAAAACTGTGTGTAAGCCCTGTACCCAAATGTCAGCATATGAGTCAAGGAATACGTGGTGCATTTTATGTAAATATAAACCAAGTGTGTGTTTGAGTGTGTGTTCTTATTTGCATTATGTAACTTGTTTTATATTACGTTGTTCTCATTTTAACTGGTCGAAAATTAAAAGTGTTTTACTGTCCATTAAATTGTTCTCATAAAATATAAAATTACTCTCAACCATGTCCTTCAGTATAATCACACCAACAAATGGCTCCTCTCAGTAGCTCAAGTAGGCCTCCACCAGCCTGGCTGAGTAGAACATGCAATACAACTTAAAAGGCCCTTACACAATCCATGGAGCAAGAAGAATCAAGAGCAAGAGTCCTGATAACAGGAGAAACAGGGTGTGAATTTCACCAGCCTGAGTCATCTTAAATTGAAACTGAAAGTTAATCACTTACTCTCAAACAGAGTTTCATAACCTTGTTGTCCCGAGACATGACGTGGATTCTCCTGAACAGGCTCTAATCATGCAGAGACAGACCCCAGAAGCAGACCTGTCAACTCAGGTTTGGCCCTGACTTGAGGATCGGACTCATTTACCCACAGGACTTTATAATCTGTGGGGCCTTGGCAAACAACTGACAACATGGAAAAGCAATTGCTCCACAGTTTCCTCCCTCCCTACTCCCCAAACCGGCCTTGTTCTTTAGCGCAACCTGTCGGAATCTGCTGCAGCAGGAAATACACGCCGGCTTATCTGCTCTGACTGAGAGAGCGTATATGAAGAGGAAGGACGTTCAGAGCAGACCCCTGACAACCCTGGAGAGGTTGCCTGGAAGGTCAAGCTGGGTGAGACCCCTCACTGACAAAATGGTACAATCAGCCACACTCAGACCCTATGTACAGAGAAGACTAGGGCGGAATAAACAGTGATGAAGCTTCCAGAGAGCAAAACTGTCTACTGGCAGAGAAAGAAGGAGGGCTGCCAAGAAATATATCGGTATCGTAGAGAAGGAAAATTACCGGAGGAAAGATAAGAGAAAGAGCAGATAAAAGGAAGTGGATGTCTGACAAAAGTTAGCAGACCTCGTTCCTGGAAGTACAGAGGGTTTTCTAGTGAAACCTACTGTCTTAAGCTGCTTCACTGCATCCTCAGCAGATGTGCATCCTGACTCTCTACCTCCACATGTCCCAGGTACTGCAGGATAAAGAGAGGGACACACAGAGGAGAGAGAGAGTTGAGTAATGCTGTGACAAACCTTTCCTGTGGCTATCTCAACTGGAAGTTTAAGTGGCACACACAATAATAAACTCTGGAAATAGATTGGGTATTTAAATGAGTCCAGATTGTCTACTACCCCTGGTACACTGGCACTTATGCGGCACCTAATTAATTACCATTTTGAGGTCAATCACAGTTCAATTGTTCTCAGTTGATCTCTAATTTGTCCAAGAAACAAGCAAACTGAGAAATATAAATGGAGAAGTGGGTGGATGCAAAAGCAAGTGTGTGATTCAATGGAGAAGGTATTACACAAGAAAACTCTCGGCATGGAGTCCTCTCCTATGTGTTCATGTGGACTTGGAAACCTGACCTGAATCTGATATTTTGACATCACACACAAAAAGACAATTAATTATCAAAATTTTCGAGCAATTGTTTGATCTTTATGTAGCATGTATTTTAAGTATGAGGCCAACATGTCACCCAAAATAAAAACAGCCTCTACTAACACTAATCATATAAAGAACAACTTTATTATAAGATCAGTGCATTTCAGCTTTTGGCTGTCATCAGGGTCATCCCCATCCTGAAGGCCACAAGCTGTTGCTTTCATAATTAAGCTGTTCTTTATACTTTAAGTTAAGGCTGCAGATTACAAATATTTTTTATTATTACTACTAATCTGGAGACAATGAAAAATGTCAATTATAATTTCCCACAGCCCAAGTAAATGTCTTCAAATGTCTTGTTTTGTCCCACTGGCAGTCCCAAGCCCAGTCACATTCACTTTACCATCTTGGATGACAGAGAAAACCATCAAACTTCACATTTGAGAAGTTGACATGCTGCATATTTTGGCATTTTTCTTAAATAAATGACTAAACATTTATTTCATTATGAAAATATTTCTGCAGGTCATGAATTATCAGTTCAGTAATAACTCTGCAGCTCTACTACAAGTATTGCTGAGTTTTGACCTTTCAGAACCATTTTCCTTCTGTGCTTTTTAAGAAACAATATAGCCTAATATTAACCTTCACGGAATAAGAGCAGAGGGTATTAAATTATATATGTCATATTTTTTTCACATAATGAGGTAATTGTTAAACCAACCATCTAGTTATTACTAATTAATCAAAAATTAGATGTATTGTAGCAATTTGCAGTGAATGACTGACATCACACTTTGTTCAAACTGGGGAAAGCCTAAAGCCTAAACCACACATAACCTATACTGGGAATTATGTTGAACTGTGAGTGAGTTTAACTGCACCAAAATATAAACGGAAAAGGCCTCCTCCAGCTCAACCTCCCCCTCCTTCTCCCTCCCTCCTCCTCCTCCTCCTCGACCTGAAGTAGCATCACATTCCTGCTGTGTCACCCAGACTCGCAACCCTGACCGCCCAGAAGCCATTGTGCATGCAATGAGAGGAAGTCCTTACCCTTTCCCTTATAGATACACACACAGCAGGACGCTGACCCACGCCTGTCACCTCCACCCTCTGGCCCTGCTATTTTAAGATTGTGACGCCACAACAGTAGCCATACTGTTCGCGATTATAATACACATGTGTACACTTAGGCATGTAAACACACAGGTTGCGGGCAGAAAAGCATGTGTGTTAAAGACAAACTGATGCGAGAGGCACAGGGGTAGGAGGACAATGGAAAGCAGCAGCGCCACTAATGGGATCTGCCAGGAGACGTGGCTGAGGTGAGATGAGTAAATGCAGGGGAGGCTTGAAGTGTCAAGCAATTAGATGTTTCATTGTAGCATCTTACTCCATCCTGCTTGTAATTCAGCTGGCAGCACCAATCTGGAGGCTGAAACATTTATTTGATAGATGCGCCACCAAAAGCGACTTTTTAAAAATGAAATGAATATTCTTTAACAGTGTGCTGTACATGTAGGGTAATTTGGTTCTGAACCCTGCTTGTTTGTGGGTTGACCCCAGGATTAGTTCTTACTTTGGCACTCATCCTAATGCGGGCTAGGATTAGATGAAGTTTATATATCATGATATTTGTATTTATTTGCTGTTATTGCAACTGCTGTTTTGGTGTTCAAGGAGGAATGGGGGTGATTTTCATGCTGTAAAGGGTCAGCAAAGCACATAACAATACAGAAAGTGCAGCACTGAGAGTTTCTGCACAAACAGTTATGTATCATTTGAATATTAAGGTTATCTTAAAGGAATACTTAATCATTTAGGGAAATATGTTTATTCACTTTCTAGCAGAGAGTCAGATGATACTTGTCTCATGTCTGTACAATAAATATGTACCTGGAGCCAGCAGCCAGTTAGCTTAGTCTAGTAAGACTGGAAACAGGGGGGAACTGCTACTCTGTCCAAAGTTAACAAAATCCTCCTATCAACACCTCCAGCTCAGAGGGTCTGAGGATAGCACAGGTACAAGGTGGTATTTCACATAAAATGATACCATATCTGTATCAATAAGGAGGAGGTGACTTTGTTGGTGTAAATCCTCTGGATGTCATCCACATGGATTTCCGGAATTAATTGAGGGTATAGGCCATAAATCAGTAAAAAATTCTCCCTCCACCCTCAGATTCAATAGAAAGTCTGCGCTGTAAGCAGCCTTGTAGACTCCTTCCCAATAACAGCAGAAAACACACATAACCTACAACCTACATAACTTGAACTTACCAAGGACATATACGTACATTATGCAATAGGCAATTTAATCTAATCTCACATCCATCTCTCCAGCCTTCAGCAGTCTCATAAGACTGACATTTCCATACAAAACAGCAAGTCTACATTTTTTTATGGCTTTGACAATCACATTGAATCATGAATAATCGAATAATAGTCTAGGCGATTTCTACTTGCAAACAGCATACACAGGCAGAAATGCACACACAAACACACGTGTGGCTTTACATGACATGTCAATGACAGAGGTAAAAACTCATATTTGACAATAAATTGAAATCTGGGCTCATACTACGTTTGCTAAAGACACTATTGTAAAGAGGGAAGCCCCAAGCCACAACATTAAAGGCTTCACCAGCCCAGGTCTCTTCTCCTCCCAACATTACTTTGAAACAGACTCCTCTCTCTCCTCTCCCTCTCCCCTGCATCTCTCCTCGTCTCCTCCCCCATTCGTTACTCTGTAGTGCGGCAGTCAGTGATAATTCCACTGCAACTATTCCAACCCACACACAACTGGGCTCCTCTGAGGCACCTAGAGCAAGAGACGGGGAGCAGGAGGGGGAGGAGAAACAGTGGAGTAGCATGGTAGGTTGCACTGGAACGGTGAAAGCCAGTGCAGGGGGGGGGAGCTGGTAGAGAAGTGTGTGTGACCAAAGAAGTAATTGGAACAATCTAAACAACCTAAGATGAGCTGTTTTTTCATTTGCTCACAGTGGGTGACAAATTCTGCAATTCCCTTACTGCTTTAACAAGTTTACAATAAGATTTTTAGAACAATGCAAAACCCTGCAATAATGGTTAAGTTACCAGAGTTTAAAATGTTTTGCTTTGTTGTTTTTGTTGCTCTATGTAGGCAGAGTATTCTTAATTCAAGAAAAAATCTACAGTACTTAGTACAATCTTTAAAAATCTCTTTAAAGACAAAGATCAAAGACTGTGCACACTTGAAGAAAGTAGCAAATTAAAACTAAATGTGAGAAAACCTAGCTCATCTACACCTTTAAAGAGGCGTGAAGAAAGAGCAGAGTAGCTGCTGATAGACAAACCTAGCTTTGAGTACAGCGACAAAAGACAATTTATGGGGAGCAGGTGGGGGAGGGAAGGTGTGAATGAGCATGTGTGTTTAAGGGACATTTGGAAGACAGCTTAGGGGAAGGCTTGAATCTAGGGCATTTCACACACTCGCTTAAATACATGCATGCACGACTTGAAGCCATGAACATGGACACTCCTTCCACATCCAAGTTTCACTATCTAATAAAAATCTCAAGGTAGTGATAAACCCCCTCTACCACCTACCACCTCACTTTGATTACCAGTCACTTCTACCTCCCTCCACCCTCTATATGTATTTTCATTTCCTGTTTCTTACTGCAAAATAGAATTACACAAACATACAAGTAACATCAAACCATAACCTGTACATGTGCTAATGTGCAACCCACATCCTTTAACCAGCCATAGAGTCCATCTGTTCTGAGGAAAATGTTCTCTTTCTCGACTCGGAGGGTTTTCGATTCCCATTTAACCTAAGTGAGGTGAACATTTGGACCCATGTGATGAGAGGAAGTGTACCATTGTGCTTCTGTTTGCAAAAGTGGAAGGTTTTGTTGCCAAAATACAGCAAACTCTCCACTTCATCAACTGCAGCACCGCAGGTCAAGTTAGTCCATTTCTGAATCACTGTAGACTGCATGTAGGGAGATACTGTACATCCTACTGACTTAACAGCTGCATTGCCCCTAAGTTATTTGTCTAGTATAATTGAACATTTTTTACATTTTGTGTATTTCTCTTGATGGTTCAAGTGGTTCTGAAAACTCTTGGGAGGCCAGAAATCAATTGTGCACACACATCCCACAGGTTTGGAAGACTACAGCAGATAATCTTGCAACCTAGATAAAAGCTGTGCTCACACTCTCAGTGAATTCTTATGATTAATCACAAGCAGTGTCCTTGGGGAGCTAGGCAACATGCAAGTTTCTCAGAAGTATGAGTGTGCCACAGTAAGGTCAGTGTGAGTTTGTGTGCTTGTGAAATGTGTGTGAGAAATTTTCTGTATGCAGGTGTGTTTATGTGTGAGGGAAAGCCAGGGAGGGTCACCTTGACTGCAAAGCTGCATTTGCCACTGCGAACCGCCTCCTCGTCTGTCTGCCACTGGTGCGGCCGACTCGACTCTGGCACGTAGACGTCTTTCTTCCGGCGGAAGCTCTGCCGTAGCTTATTCATCGCTGAGCTCCCTGTTAGTGGTGAGAGAGAATTTATTAAACCCAAGGTGAAAATTGGGCAGCAGCAGCAAAGAATAGAAAGGTGCAGTACTGGCTGGAAAGCTGGAAAAATACCAAAAAAGGTTAATGAAAAAAAAGTAATGAAAGTTTTCAAGTCTGGGAAACGTACCAGTTCACGTGCAGTGTATGTCAACACAGACATTAGTCAACTTCCTGTGTTTGATAATGAATAAGAAGCTGGTGATTGAGCAGAACTACAGTGCTAGACGACCACTTCATGCATCCCATTTAGTGCCTGTGAATAGGAATGTTTTAAACAGAGACATCCATGCACAACACAGTAAGCTGTTGTCTTTCACCGGGAGGAACAAAGGAGTTGGAGCCTGAGTCACTGTAGTATTAAAGGAGTCGAGGCGGCCCAAATAAAAAAGGGAACAGAGCACGCAGAGGGAAGTCTGCTGCTCCCACTGAGAGAATGTTTTAACTGCTAATTGCAACAGGGCAACAATTTTACAGCTAAATTGCAATCCAGATAATTTCCAACTCCAAACATATTCAATTAATATCTGCAGACAATTAACTCAACCAACTATATAGCACACTTGACCAGGTATATGATCAGGAGACTTAATGATCTGTACATGAAAATTCCTCAGCATTTTGGACTTACAGCACAGTTAATCAGGAAAAGTATGGTTGATTAGAATTTGGACTTCATTTCCGCAGCTCTGGGCATTAGTTCTTTTGGAAATTATAATGTTATAGACACCAAAGTGACTGCTGAAATCTTGTAATCACTCAAAATAAGGCCAATGAGTTGGTCAGTTGTCAGTTGTATACACTTTTCCTGTTTGATGGGGGATTATTAGCAACATCACAGGTACTCCAAATAAAGTGGAAATTTAAGTTGGCAAACCTTTTGGCTTATTTTGCATTCTTTGGTACCCTTTCAAACTTCTCTGTAAGCGATCTCTCTGCATTTTGAGATCTAAGCAGTTACTGTGGAGAGTATAGTGTTATCACAGCTGATAGACCCAGAGGCCAGAGCAACAAAAATAGTAGTAGTAGTAGTTTTTCTTAAAATTATTTCTTGGCGTTGAGTCTAGGTCTCACTTAAGTGCAAGTTCTTAACACAACACAATTTATCTAAATGCACTAAAAGGCACTGCTTTAAACAGTTCATGTATGTCTTTTTGGCTTTGGAAGAGATTGAGAGGCACAAAAAAGCTGAGACCCAATTAAAAGTTGCTGATCCAAACTAGAACTGAGAGGTCCATCCATCATCAAAAGCCTGGCTCACGTCTCTCGGAGGAACTCATAACTGAGGACCAAGAGTCGTTCAGGCATGCAATTCAGACTTTTAACACGTGAGCAAAGAGCATACTACTTGACTAACGAGTTGTACCCACCAACTTCTGAGCTGATGAGGATCTGACGGGATTAAACGTCTTTAATCCAGGAGAACTGACTGTCCGCGCACACACACACACACTCAAGAACAAGCAGCAACATAGCAGCGTACACTCACGCACATGCTCACAGCGATCACACACATATGCGCCTACTTAACTACGCACACACTCAGAGGACTGAGCTGTCTGTTTGCATAATGAAACCTGTCCTGGCAGCCGGTAATGGCTGGGGGTAGAAAGTGTGTTTGAGGTGAGGCTGTCTTATCTGTCCGTGCCAGGCTCCAGCTCTGTGGGCAGCGCACAATGAAAGCTTTGAGTCCTGACCAGGCCACCGAAACACACATCAAACTTCCTACTGTCACTAAAAGGAGGGGTACCAAGAGCCTGAATCTGCCCTGCGCAGTAGCACATTTCTGCACTTGAAATGGCCAGAGTACACCTAGAAAAGATACAAAACTAAATAAAACCTGCTGTTTAGGCTATTTTACAAGCCAACTACATTTTATGGACAAAGCATGTCTTCTAAATGACAGTTAGTCACTTGGCCAAATTAGTGCTAGTGAGGCCAAGTTCGCAAGCCAGAGGCCAAAGTCAAGTAGGGGTTTTGGCTGTAGTTGGTGGATCTGTGTCACCATTTTCCACATTTTCTGTAATGGAAACTATTGTGTGGTACAGCCAACACCTCTCGTGTCTACTGTCTGTTATTCATAAAAAGACAATCATGACCCCTGAGCCATATTGTAGGTACAGATACAAATTCACAAGGTAAGCTGTCTGAAAAGGGGCCAGCAACAATGCCTGACAAGTGTTTAGATGTGTGTAAGCACCTGTGTAATGACAGCCAAATCCCCCTATTTTCAGGTGCCACGATGCAAATCTGACTCTGTCTTTAAAAAAATATGCTTGTATGCATTTGACCATGCACTTGGCAATGCAAAAGTTGTAGCCTGCAGTAGAGTGAAGTGTTTGAAAACAAGACGACTGAGTGAGGGGGAAAAAATATTGCTTCATCCCTCACTCCCGTTCTCTCCCAACACACTCGTTTATTTAGGTCATATCATGTTTGGGCTCACTGCAGTGCCAGTGACAGGCTGCATGCTTCCAGCCTGCAGAGTGAAGAGGAGGAGCAGGAGGAAAACAGATTTGTCTGTTCTTGAGCACCTCGTTTCATTTGTTTCCGATGTGCTATGTGCACATTTTGGGTAAATATTGTCACCTTGAATTCGCTCATCACACTGTCACCAGACACAAGACACCACCCAGTGCTGATGTTTATTCATGTGTTTTCAGGACGTATCAACGGTGCTAGTGTTTTTTTTAACATGTCTTTAAGAGCATTAGCATTATTAGAGCATATTTGTAACACAGTAGAATGATACTCTGGGAAGGCAGGGTTTTATAAAACAGGCATCTCTTTTTTCAGGTCTTTTTACAATTTGAAACAGCTGTGTTTTGGCTCTGGCTAACGAGTTTGCCAATTTGACAACCACACATATTCTGCATATAACAACCAGATGGAGGTTAGTTTTATAACTGCAGAAATTGTTTATTTATTGATTAATCTGTTGATTAGTCAATGTAATTGGTATATAAAATGAAAAAAAGCCCAATCACAACTTTGCAGAGCTGAAGGTGACAAGTCCAAAACCCAAAGAGTTTGAGCTCACTGGAAGACAAGTGGGAGCAGCAAATCTGGCCATCTGAGATGTTGGAAACTTTCGCATTGATATTGCTTGAAAATGACTGAAACTGTTATGATTATTAATTATTTTTCTGATGATTGACTAACCAGTTAATGATTTCAGCACTAATCATTTCTTAAATTTATATATTTTTTGTCTACAATAAGTTTTTGACATAAAGGGGTTGCCCAGGAAAACTTCTAAAATAGCTGCTGGTAAACTCTGGGGATGAAGTAAGCCAGTACAAAAAAAAAGGACATTTCCTGCAGATTTCAATTTGGAGCATCTCTTTGTATATATCCCGGGGACAGGCAGAGGTAGGACACTATTAGTCTGAAAAATTTTATTTTTTTCATCTCATGGGCTGATGTAGGCCCATTAATGCCCCATGGTTTTTTGTTTCATCTCAGAGCATCTTACTGAACTCACCTTCTAAATGACTTCACACTTAACGCTACTGCCAGCGTACAACCCACACACCTTCTCTCCTGACTACTGCAGTGTCTAAGAGAGACAAATAAGGAGGCAGCAGGAATGTAGGTGAAAGCACATATATTCATGTGCGTGGGAAAGAAAGCGTACATTTGCTGTGTTTGTGTATATTTGGTGAAATGTTAGTGCTCAGCCAAGCATATGCACCTGAGGAGTGAGTGTACATGTGTAACCATTAGCAGGAATGTGATGTGAGAAGTGTTGCCAAAATGTGAGATGTTTGGAATAAGCACAACTAGAAAATCTGAATCCCTCAACAGTATGTTAGTGTTTTTTTTTATATCTAAAACTCAAGGCTCCTACTTTTATCCTCTTTATCCCTTACACCCCAACTAGACTAAAACAATGGCCCAGGATAAATGCACTTTGGTCAGTAATTTGAGCCAATACTTCCCAACAGTGAAGAGTATACCAATATTTATTCCCCTCACTCTTTTGGCTACCTTGTCTTCATCAGGGTGATCCATCTTAACTACTGTAGTACACATCATCTGACTTTACTTCTCAGCCTTGCTTTATATTTGAGATTAACCCTGGTCTGACACTGCTTGCTTTGTTATGAAAGGGTTTCAATAAACTTCAACTTTTTCTACCCTCATGTCGAGGGGTGAGATTATTTTGTCAAACTTTCACACACAAGTGTAAAAACTACAGCAAAACCCTTTGATGATCTGAGGTCAAATATTTTGTTCAACAAATGAACAGTATTTATACTGTAGCAATGTAAAATGTCTTACAGGAATGTGCACTGAACTACAGTTACAGAGGGAGGTCTGTGTCAACATCGACAACAAGGGATTAACCTGTAAAAGCAGACTGCTTGGTCAAAAGCGGGTTGAACACATGTTCATTATCCCATGTCAAACATGGTGTTTGTGTATGAAATCTGCAATACCACCAGCGTTAGGTAACTCTATTGTCTGTGTGTGGTGTGGTGTGTGTATGTGTGTGTGAGTGGTGTTGGCAGAAAGGTGAGCAGTGATAGGGATGGCGGCCAGAGGGAGCAGAGAATGAGCAGTGAGGGGGAAAGTCTGGCTGCGTTTGCCTGGTGCAGGGTGGGTGGGTGTGGGTCATGTGAGGTGGGTTTAGCCTCTTGTTTGGCTGTGATCCAGAAGGAGGAAGGCAAGACGGGAGGCAAGCTGGGAGGCCAAGATGGAGTGGTTAATTCAGACAGGGGCAGGTGAAGAGAAGATAAAGGAAGGGAAAAGTCATGATAAGTGACAGGAGGGACAGAGGGAAGAAAAATAATTATACTGGAAAAGAATAAGAGGCTAAGACAGAGGGAGAGAGAACAGGGCAGCTGAAGGAGCTGAAAGGTAAGGTGGAGAAGGAAGGGGTAAAATATGAATTAGCACAGTTTTCCCTAGGTTTGTTTTTATCCCAGACTCATTAAAAATAAGGATAATTTTCCTCAGTACATTAGCATGTCTTCAAAAGTTGTTTTTAACTGGATTTAAAATTTAAAATGAATGCAACCACATGACCTTAAGGAGATAAATCAAATTTGCAGTAAAACAGACTAATAGTTTCTGACTCAAATACAACCACTGAGCTTATGATTTTTGTAGGCATTAATGAAAATTGAGGAAAGAATCACACTGAAGTTATAATTTCAAGTGAAGCAGACAAATAAATCTAATTAGAAATGGTGCGACTGTGGTGGTGAGGGTGGAAATTTTGCTGTTTGTACATTTGCAAAGCAATAGCTAAAATAATGGCAGAGCACTGTTCTGCCACTGAGAAAAGAAAACTCTTTACAATACGTAACGTTTTGTTGTTGCCCTGCATTTGGTCTGTTGAGATTTACTGTATTTATTTCTTTAACAACTGACTTCTTTCTATTCTCGAACAGCAAGGTCCTGATCTTTACATAAGGTTTTCAAAGGTCAGTTTTTTTCTGTTAACAATAAATATCCCAGTATAACATAAGTACACCTATGTTTGGCTACTTACACATGGGGATAGCCAAACCAAACAAAATAGGTCAGAAATGAAGGGTACCTTTTATTTAAAGGCAAAGGCTGTACAAGAGGTATAACCATCACAAATCAGAAATAGGATGTGCTTCACTTTCAACACTGAACCATGTTTGTCTAAATCATGTCAAAAGGCAAATAAATGTCTAAGAGCCAGCTTTTACAGCTTCAAAAATAAAACAATGCTTTGGCAGTTTTTAAAACTAAAAATGGAGTGAATGGAGGACATAGAGGCATGAAGGGGCATTGGGAAAAGGAGGGGGACAGGAGGGAAAAGGGCGGGTGGGAAGGTAAAGGCTTTGGTGTAGGAAAGCAGGATCTGAACCCTGCTGGAGCTGTCACAGCTCCTACAGTCTGGTGCCGTGAGGATCGCTGGCTGTTCTCCTACCAGCACTAATGAGGACAATTACACAAGGGCCGTTTATACTCTCTGTGTGTTCATATACACAGAAACAAGCAACAGTGAAGAACAAAAAGCACAGAGCTCCCTACAGACTCAAACATGCAATATCATCAATGTGTTCACTGGACAATTACAGGCAATAAAGACACACACACACTGTCAACAATGGTGGCAAAGTATAAAGACACAGAAGAGGAGAGACACACACAGGACAAACGGAGAGCAAAACTACAGAATTAGAGGAAAACAGAGAGACCAAATGGGATTTTTCCCTCAGTCAGTGCTATGCTGCTGCCTGGGAAGGAGGCAGGGAGTGCTGCTGCTGCTGGCTGTAGATGTAACAGTATTTGAATAATCTCTCCAGGAATGGAAAACTGATTAATCCTTGCAGAAGGATCCTAGGGATGAGTACAGCGGTTGGGTTTCAAAGAAGAGATAGAGGGAGGGAGGGAGAGACTAGGAGAGCGAGTGAGCGTGAGAGCGGGAGAGAGAAAGGGCAGCAATTCAAGACAAAAAGGCCCCACTGTCTCCTTTCATGACTTGCCCCACCACTGTGCCAGCCGATACTCTTCATCCTATTTTATACTGCTCTGTTCAGGGAATTCCATGTCATCTGTGTTCAGACTGAGTTTATAGTTTGGAGAGCAACAATGGGATAGGATAGCCTCAATCAATAAGGCCAGCCATCCGTAATGCAAAGCATGCCTGGCTGGCATATCTGCTGAGCCCTGTTATCAGGGAGCTGGCCGACTTGAGGTGATAGTGCCTCTGTTCTGCTCCTAAACGGCCATATGAAGGGAGAATTTGAAAAATGCTGTTACCGTGGTAATCCAATTTTCCGGGCCCCGGTTTGTGGCTTGGCATGCTTATGTAAAAAGAGGGGCAGAAAAAAAAACACAAGGAGAAAATCTGGACGACAGCGTACAGCGCATCAAAAGGAAAGCAAGGCAAGGCACACAAGTGAAATGCTGAGAAAACTAAAATGTCCATGATAGACTGTGGGTCCAAAATGGGGTCATGGGTCAGGACTATATGCTTGCTGGCATCCTGGTCACTGAGTTTATGGTGAAAACAGAGGGAAATGAGTTAGTAAACTAATCTCTCCTATTTACAACCAATAACGACACAACATACACAACAAATTCAATAAAACCATCAACAACTGGCATTGGGAAATTCACAACTGACATGTTTTGCTATTGCTTAGGGCTGCAACTGATTTAATTACAGTCTGATATTGACATTCAATGTTCAAGTACAAGAGAACAATGTGAGACGGGGCGTCCTGCAGCTAACTTCATTAATGCCAACCCCTAAATGTGATATTTTGGGTCACATGCGTTGGTACAGAAATAATTACTGTGTCACAGTTTGGCCCAAATGGAGTTAAATCAATGTCAATATATGTCTTTTTAGTAGCGGCATGCTGTCTGTACAAAATAATTGGCATCATAGCTGGAAATGTGTGCACCCTTTTCCCCCTCTATGAAAATGTATTTCTGTGGCACTAACATATCTGTGCTGAGTTATTTCCTGTTCAAAAAGATATCTTTCCCCAGAGAATTCAACTTCTGGAATAACCAAAAATAGAGACGGGTTGGTCTTTCTCTGGAGAGCCACATTTGGTCCAGGTGCCTCTTAGATACAATGAATGCATGGCGCAGTTAACATTGTTTAAGTGACAGATCACTTGTTATTTGAATACAATTATCTGTTTCTGTGCTAAACAAACTGCTAACATACAACAAGCTAGACAACACTCCATAATTTGTTTGTTATAGGTTATGTGTTGTGTTAAATTATCTTTCTTTATATGCATCTTGTGAAGGTTCAGTTTTACAGTTGCATATAACATCATAGGCCACATTACACTTTTTAGCCAATGCAATGGCATTTAAAGGGTTTCATGCAATCCAAGTGTTATGTAATCTTGGGATGTTTTTTGTTAACCTGGCAAAACAGATTTTTGATACAGCTGTGACCCCAAAACTAGGATCACACCTGCCTTCATCACAGCCAATTACTGTAATTGGCTTCAAAAAGACTGAACATAAAAGAAGTAGTAGAAAGAGAAACTATTCACCAATAAAACAGCAGTAGTAACAGCATGTCCAAGCTGGTGGACGGAGACACTGTCAGTAAACAAGTGTAACTCATCGCCTGCTGCTACAGCTCAGCACGGCACTCTCTGCTTCGATAATCTGTACACTTTGCACCATCAATGTCCTCAGAATAGTCAGAATCACTTTATTTAATAGGTACAGCATGTGTCTGTACAGAAGTCCAAAGACACAACCTGACACCCATGAGGAAAAGATGGATGCAGATCCAAGGGAAAAACAATCTATGATCAGCAAGTTCTAATGTCTTGACCTGCATTTTAACCCATGTTTTGCTGCCGTATACAACTGTAAACTTCAAATAAAAACTACTGAAACACGTCCAAGTCAGCAGAACAATGAGTCAATATTTTGACTATTCCTGAAAATCATCTATTTTGGGAGGGTCGCAATGTTTGAGGGACAGCGCAAGAACCAAAGAGAGAATGATCGGGACTCTGTACAAATGGGTGGTACTCCACAAAGGAAGGAAATGATGGGAATAGGAGTGCTGGCTACTGTTTGCACAGCGCACTCGCACCCTGTCTGCCACTGAATCATTTCAGAGTCCTTCAATCTGTTCCCTGGCCCCCGCAAGACACGACGACCTCCATTTCCTGAGTTCACATGACTGACCACGGTTATGGTTGAGGCACAAAAAGAAAATAGGGACCAGACCGCTGCACAGGGAATATTGAATTGCTCTTTACTCCGGCTACCTCTAACTGTGTGTGTACATCATTGTATCAAGCTTTTTGTGTGTCGTCACGCTTGTGATTGTGTGTGTGTGTGTATGCAGGAGCGGCCAGGCGTGGTATTATGGGGTCCTGGTATGACAGCAAACCAACCATCCAGCAGGCCATTCAACACCGAGAGCCACACATCACTTTGGGCAACAGCTGAGGACACATTTAAACGACCAGGGCAGTGCTCTGGCACTAGGGAGTGGCAAATCACTGTCACTGTATCGTCTCCCCTCAGGCGTGCCCCGGTGATGATTCACAGCCCGAATCAATAGGCAGGGTCTGGCCTGGTTTCTGTCACAAGGCCACAGGGGGCGTCGAGAAGGCATCCTTAAAATTTATGTTCCTTGCATTTGCCCCAAAACAGCATTTTGTGATTGTTTTTTCAAAAAATTCTTGCCAGAGGAGATGGTAAGCCAAATGGGGTAGACTTTCAATTAAATGAAAAGAGCTGTAAAGACTGTAGTGATGCTGTGGAGAGGGGCTGCTGACTGAAAGCACTGGCACTGCTAGAAGGGGTCTGATGTAGTGGTCTGAGTGCCACGATCCCATCAATCCAGGTCCCTCTTTACGGCAGACTGCAGCTGAGAACACAATAGGTAACCACTCATGTGGCAGCCATGAGAAGATGTCTTTATAAAGTGGCTGTGACTTTGTACACCAGCTGACCCAAAGCAGTAAAGTGTTCCTGTCTTCTGTCTTTGTTGGGAAGACATCAGTGTCATGCAAACTGTGGGACAGAAACTTAACCTTCTCACAGGCAATCACTTAAACTACAATACATTGTCCCTGACTCTAGAAGTGAACTCTGCACGGAAACTTTGAGTAAACCTTGAAGCAAAAGAGCTACTCATGGAAACCATGTTTACTTTTTCCCCTTGACATCACTCGCATTACACACACACACACACACAAGCAGTGCAGCAGCAGTAGCAGTGGTGCAGAAAACACACAAGCAGAAGTGGAGATACACACTTGCATAAACACACACCTGCCATACACCCACAAGTGTAAACACAACACACACTCAAAAACACAATACTCGCGAAAAACACACACAAACACAAGTGAGACAGACGACCACGGCTTCTGGAGGCCCTGGAGTCAAAATGGCTCTTTTACTAAGTTTGGTGTTCTAAAGAGACGTAAAGTGCCATTAGAAGAGTTGAAACAAGGTGGAGAAATCAGGCCAAATACTACACACCGGGTATTTTCTCTAAGCACAGCACTGACCTGAGGAAACACAGCCACAGTTACATATTCACCAAGCCTCAGCAAAGTGCTGTTAATACATGATCTATAAATCCTACTTATGGTTGACTCGCAACAAAAAAGGCGAGCATTAGCACATTTATGGAGTCTAAGAGGAAGAATGCTGATCCAAGATTGCAGTTATATCGCCAGGCTGTGAATATACTCATATATAACAGCAAACTAATCCAGCAGAGCCCCTGCTGACTAAAACAGATAGCTGACCATTTCTGGATCAGTATTCCTACCGTGAGTTGTGAACTTGTGAACCTGAGCCCAGAGGGTCTATGTGGATTACTGAGTAGGCAGAGACTGCCACAATCTGAGAACCTTGGTTAAAGTCCCATGTGTCAACATTCACTTTACAATTGACCACAAAAAATGTCAAGCTACACTCCTGCCAAGTTAAGGATTTAACCACTTATTTAACTTATAGGCCATTTCCCCTAAAAAGAATGACACACCGTTTCTGTCAAGTCAAACGGGTCTGGCTGTCGCAGTGTGAGCCAGTTAGCATACAGGGCAGAGACATGAAAACAGACAAGCAGACCAGAGTGCACATCCTGTGGTGCTGCTGATTCAGACGAGAAAAATGAAATACCACAGATAATGTTATCAATACCTGAGTGATGGGTGGTTGAAGGCAGTCTGTGGCAAATATCATACGTGGCTGTTGGTTTTTAGGCCTCAGCAATCACAAGATCTCATAGTTAACACTCAGCTCTTCCGCTGCAACGGCAGCACCGTCATTTCTGATTTAACCACAGCAGGGCGAGCGACAGTCTGTAGCTGGGTTTTTGAAACACAGTCATTACCGCTGACACACACCGACTGCTGCCATCTCCCTGCTCCTTATGTAAAAATGTAAAGCGCTTTCAATTTAAACACCACCCCAAACTGTGGTTTAATTCTCAAAGAAGTGATGAGGAGCACAAACAGCACAGTGGAAAGCAATTTATGATGATTTCCAGTGTATAAACATGCTGCTAGATGGCTGTGGTTACTTTTACTTTACAGTCAAGTGTTTATTTAATGGTAAGAAGTTATAGGTTCCTCTTTGCCCCACTATGCTTGTCCTTCTCCCTGCAGTGCTCTCACCCTTCTCGCTTCTATTGAGTTAAGGCGACCCAGAGGAGATGTCTGCTCTGCAGCTGCCAAATGACTTTGCCTCTTAAAAGAAGCTTATAGGGAACTGACTCACCAGACAGCTGCAGGCAAACACTCAATTAATATCAACATTTATTGATTGTTTAATCAATGGCAACAGTTACATGATCACAAATTCAAAGCGAGTCAATTTAGGCATCAAAGAAAAACTACAAAGAAAGAAAAATTATTCGGTGATCGGAGCCAATTAACTTGCTCCCCAAATGAGCTTCCGAGCCAATCCAGGAGGAATTAAACTGCATGGGGATAATTTCTCTGTCCTATGCGTGGTGCTAATGCAGTATAGCGAAAGTTAAATCGTGCTGTCTGTGGCAGTTTAGACCCTTTAGAATATGCTTTTATGTGGTGGCGATCACAGAAACTGTTTGGAATGACTAAAAGCCGACTGTTTTCATCATTATCATCATTATTGCCCCATCACTTGGTAAACAGAGATTATAAAGCTGACAGAACCATTTTACAGTAGCTTTAGGTTAGCCACAGTGCCACTACAAAGGATGCAAATGAGCCTGGGTCTGTGGGCCACGATATAAAAACAGAGCTGAGAAAAGATGTGGGTGGAAGATGCAAAAATAAGATTAAAAACAAAAATCTTCTGTCTTTACTCATCTAGGTTAATAATCATAATTTGTAGTCCCATGTTTCTACATAATAATCAGGATAATTTGAGCTGTGTTCACGGGAGTACAAATAGTTGAGGAAGTGAGATAATACCTTGTAACTACCAGTCAATACCTTAAAAAACAAAAAATGACTAGTTTGACTTGTTTCAGTTCTATTTATATGGCCAGAGAGATCATTAAGGAAGGCTATCTGAATGTGTGAGAGGCAAGGAAAGCCCCGCAGTGAGGAATTGTGTCAGTATGTGTGTTCACTGAGTGATGAAGGCCTGTCACTCCTCACTGGTCTCTCATCATAACCTAGAGATGGCTGCAGGGGAAACATATTCTGCTGGGGCTGTAAACGCTGCACTGCTGGCTGGCTGACATTCACACACACTTTTGACACTTCACGACGCATCACATACACACTTGAGAACATGCGTGTCACTTCGACGTGCCCAAAAACAGACACACAGGACTAACGCTGAGAGGGCAACAGACACAAGTGACAGAGAGCTAAAGGCTGTAAGATAGAGACATACAACAGAGGTGACAGTGTGAAAAGGATTTAAAAGTGGGTGAATGAAATCCTGCATGAGAATGAGAGATGGAAATGAATGAGTGGGACAGAGAGAAAGAGAACAGATTACATGGAAAAATACTCGTAGAAGAATCAATATCACACAGAGAACCCACTCCATGGCTCCAGCTGCTGAGTCAATAATACGGCTTTTCATCACAACACTATGCGTAAATGGCAACACAAAGCCACTGGTCAGTGGCACTTACAGTGTGTGTGTGTCAGTAGCAGTATTTGTCTAGCAGCAGGAGTGATGAGAGGATGGAGTGGAACAGGAACTTCCTGCTGAGTGAACAGACATGCAATCGCTACACTGCCCCTCTGACCAGGCCAAGACACACAGACACACATACTCCGAGTACGTAAACACACACACACACACAAATCATTTTCTTCTCACCTCATCTGCCCTTCAGGTCAGCTGACCTAATCTTAAAAACATGCTGAATTATGAAAAAATAAGGATAAAAACTGGTTACTGCGCCCACACAGTTATTTGAGTCTATAAACGTCTTTTAATCAGCCTCCAAGTGAAAAAGGAAACTCAGTCAAACAGTAATAGGAGTCCACATGATGCAAGGTGGGTTGTATTGACGTCAGGAATCAGCTAACCAAACTGGTCTTGTGAGCACGAATGTAAAAGGAGCCATAGTATTCAGTGCAGCTGTTGAGCTGCTCGCTCATTTCAGGAATTCTTTCCACGTACCTGAGCTTCGCACTTTGTGTCCTGATTGTGCTATTTGTCTAGCCGAGGATGACTGTAGAATACCAAGTTATGCAGCAGATTAAGCCAAACTGCTGGTGCTACCTGGCTATTTACCCAGCAGATTTATGGTGCAGCTCAGGCAGGGGTGGAGCAGGACTTAATTTCAAGAAAATTACATGGAGGAGGTCCACAGCTGCCTTAAACCTATGAGTATATGTGCACATCTTATCCTCTGAGAGTATGCTACGTTCCTTAGAAACATTGGCTTAAGTCTTAACGGCTGGAATTGTGTTAGCTGTGTGGCTAAATTAGATTAGTGAACAGAGCACTGTCTCTAGAAGGACAGGGAAGGTTTCAGTCTTTGCCGATTTTATAGGTAAGGAAATAATTCTGTAAACCGCTTCATGTTGGAGGTTATTACTGGGAAGTTAGCATGGAAAACACCTGTGAAGGTGTGAACCTGGACTTAGGACCAGGAAGGTCGGTAAGCATGAGATTATATCATTACAAGTTTCACTCCAAAACACTGTGATTCTAACCTCACAGACTAATGTTTATGTAAGCAACTTATTCCACGGTGCACTTTTATTTCAGTTCCAGGAATGATTCAGCAGTCATGGTGGACGCCTTCTTTTTCCAAAAATGTTGGACAACTCTTTTGCAAAAGAGTCCAAAGTAGAAGGCTGTAATATGAGCATAACAAGTGATTTCGTCGTGCCCATTAAGCACTTTCTCTGCAGCCAAAGATGAAACTCAGACAGGCTATAAGCAATTTTATATTTCAGGAAGTATATAGTATAATCATGCTTGATAGAGTTAGAATAAGGGTTACTGTATGCAGGTTTTCATTCCAGCTATTAAGGACTACATCAGGTAATGTCACAAATACCTACACTTTCAAGCTGAGAACAAACTAATCAGAAAAATCAGCCAGCGCAGAGATCAGCTGAACTGAAAACCTGCACAGCACATGACTGAGGTGTAGGTGTCTTGTACTAGGAAGCTTTGCCAAGTCACATGGCTGTTGGACACAATGGCTCCAGGCTTGAACTTGTGACCTCACCTATCGGTCTATTGATTTTGAAAATCTGAATTCTACCCATTATTTCACATTCATAAACCTGATTTCATAAGGAAAGTGTGTTTTTTTGAAAGGCCAAAGAAAGGACAGCCCAGCCCTGTCATCTCTTATGAGAAAAGCAGGAATAATAAAGTCGACAGACGTCATGTCTTTCCCTCTTTGGCCAAAGACAGGGTCTGGAGAGGCAGGAAGACAGACGAACAGGCGAGTAAGCAAGGACTGCAGAGCATCAGAGAATGGAAAATTACCAGGGCTCCACAATCAGCTGGGCACCTTTGATCAGCCAGAGCCCAGGCACCAATTACTGTGGGATAATCGGTAGCCCTCAGAGGCCTGACAAGCTACAGGCACTGTGGGCACAACGGGTCAGTGACCAGCAGGCAAAGGCCTGGTCAACAAGGCTTGCGGAGCCAAAAGCCGACGGTGCCCCTCGCTGAAATGCTGCATGAAGGCGGCCAAACAGACAAGCAGCACAGCGAAGCCATTGTTCCCCTCCTGTCGACTCAGCACAGTGGCACTCTCACAAGCCAGGCATCCTCTCCGCAGACCGCTTGGTGGTGGAGAAATGGTGCAAGGGTGTGGGGTGTGTGTGAACCTGCTACTGCACATGTTGCTGGTTTTTCCACACACTTTCCCTTCGTCTCTGCAGTCCGATATACACAACATACGTCGAACAAATGTGCACACATGCTGCTTGCACACCTGTCCCTGTAATTCTGTGGTAAACAAAAAGCTGCAGTGCTCAAGGCAGCACTTGCTGCACAGTGATGCAACACACAGGAAACACGTTCTTCGCCGCCTCTCTTTACTGATAACCCCTCAGGAACAAGGTTTTAACTACCTGTTCCTGGTTTGCTTCATATGATCTGAGAGGAATGTGGATTGACAAAGCAAAGTTAAACAAACTGTGAGACCTCTCAGACACAAGTGTTACACTTATTCCAACAGTATGGTGTCTGAAACAAATGCAAGCCAGCAGCAAAGATTTATAAACAAAAACTTAGCCTCTCCACTTGAGGCAGAACATGATATTCAGCTCATTAATAATTGACATCTTTCTTGTGCTGGGGATCGTTCATCATCGATTAAGCCAGGTTACAATGTTGGCTGCTGTGCTGCTCTGCCCTCCATTGTCAACAACTTAGAGACCCAAAACAGTTCATAGACTGCTACAACAATAACTCCTTACTCTCTGCTGCAATAAGAAAATAATTCAATTACACCATTGAATCTTTTGCTTACTCATAGCATACAGTTATCTAACAGAAACACAGTAGCCAGTGGACTTTGGATCAGGCACACTGCAGTTACACAACAGCCAGTGCCGGTCCAAGTAAACCCATATGGGCCAGAAGCAGCTTCCCTGTACACCACGAGTCAGCAGAAGAGTTTGATCTCAAAGCAGTGAGAGATGAGAGATGTTACACTGAGGGAGAGCTGGTTTTTGAGGCCATTTTGATTAAAGACAGATATCAGTGACATCTTTTCCAGACTTATGCCAATGTAAAACATCTTGGTCTTGATACCAAAGCTGTATTTCATTTGATACATTATTTTTCCAGGGTGTAAACAGATTTATCAGAAAAAAGAAACAAAAACAAAGATTAGTAGCTCCTTGCTTGCAGAAAGTAAAAGTAACTTACAGGTTTTTATGTGCATATTTTAATAAAAGCGCAGACAGAGCATGTTCAAAGCTTACGCAGTGTACTGCCTGAGGATGAGCTTGAAATGCATTTCCTATTTATCTGCATGTTTTAGTATAGACACTCTGTTGTTCGTCTTTTGCACTGTGTGTGCTTTAGTTAATGTATGCGCATGAAAATCTTTAATAAACATTTTCAAATTTTGCAAGCAAGGAGTTTTTTCTGTATTTCTATGACATGGGGAACCAACTCTGAACATTTTGTTGGGTCATATTCTGCTTATTGCTGCATCACCCAGCAACCGCTGTAGTGGTTACCAGGGAACCGGTGCCACGGCAACGTTGATACACGTCCATGGTGACGATGGTAGGCGGGGCTAAGAAAGGCTGGGACTATACCACAGATTAGACAGAACTATAGTAGAACCAGCATGCAGACTGTCACTGTAGTCAAGTAAATGGAAATTGTGCGCAACATGTGAGGGAATAGTATCCCTGCTGCACTGTCACCCATGCTAAGGGCAGGGAGTCATCAGACATAAACACAGAGACAAAGACGTGCGTCACTTAGGTTTGAAACAGGGAGTCATTACACCAACCACACAGTGAGATTTTCACAATGGTGCATACAGTGGAAGTGAGAAGTGGGATGCACAATGGTGGTTTAACAAAGCAAATACCACAATTTGGCTTTGTGTGACCCAAAGCAGGTGATTAGTATTTACATATAAAGTGACAAACCTCTGGTAAAGATCACACACAAATATCAATTCAACAGTCAAATATTGTTGGCAAAAATAATATCAGTGCACCTGAGAAGCCAGACAGGGAAGAACAAGGAGGGCTGCGAAACTTTCTACTCACAAGCCAAAACCTGCTAAAAAAAAAAGCTAATACAAAAGAGATCTGATTCCCTGTTTTATATTCCTGTCTTGTGGGTCAATTTTATTGCTCTGTTTAATACATGAATGTGTCTTTGTGGGGTGAAAAACACACCTGAGCCAAAAGGCTTACACATCCAGCACTCTGACTGGCACCAGTGGCTGGAACAAAGTTCCCACCCTGAGTGATACACCGCCGGTCTCTCCGTCCTGGGTCAGTCATAATTAAAGCAGAGATCAGAGGGCTGAATAAAGCATGAGCTTTTCCAGCCCAGAAGGCTCAAGTATCACTCTGTATAGGGGCCCAGTGAGACAAAAGGAGTCCCTGAGCCCCATACCATACCCAGGGAGGACTGATACGGACACAAACCTGAAAGGCAACTCCTTGCATACAGTGACACCCCCTCCCGCCAACCCTCCCAGCTCTAATCCACAGTTTAAACAGCCAAGGCAAAATGAGGAGCTCAATGCCCCTTGGACCTAATTAAGAGCTAAAGATATTGTCCCAAATGGGAACATTCAAAGAACAGTGTTCAAAGCAGTAAAACACCAGCAACATCCACCCTCACGCTGTTGTTTTTCATTTTTTAAATGAGTGCTGACACAGCCAAATACTGCAAGGTTTGTATAAAACAGGGTGAGTAAATGCACTGTAGTAACGTAGCCATTCTTCTGCAGACACACATTTCAAAAACATTAATCTAAATGCAAAATTCTGTTTCCCTTACCAGGTAAATAGACTGATGATAATCTGGTTAGGACATGTAGATTATGCTCTAGAGAAATGCTGAATTCTGAGAGACTCTTGCCAGTGTATCACAGAATTTTTCAGATTTCTTGCAGGGTTCAATTCGTCTGACTCTGCCATAAAAATACCTCAGACAAAGAATGGAAAGTCACGCAATGACTGTAATTTAACATTAACCTAATGTGAATAGAGAAAAAAAAATGTTATAACTGCTAGTGGTTGCTAATGCTATGAGTTGTGAAGTGAAAGGAAACATTTTGAACTCTTCTACTGAACGGTCATCTCAGATACTACATGTTTATTTACAACAGTGTGCAGATACATGCATGAGATCTGTTTTTGGGTTGGTTGTGGAAAATGTGTCGTACTACCCAAACACCGTGGAAACTGTGGTTTAAGAGCAGTCAGAACAATGCGACGGATATAAACATGTTGTCCGGTTTCCTAACCTAATCTGACTGGTGTGTGTGTGTGTGTGTTTGTGTGTGCATGTAACCACTGTCAACGATGCTCCTTAGCATTGAACATTTGTATATTTTTGGATTTGTTAGCAATCAGTTTGAAATTTACTGATTTGAACAACAAAGTCTTGACCAACAGTCTTCCTCTGTAACAGAACATAACACTCTAACACTGCTTACCAACAAACACATCAAAGACACAAGCTCAAACCAACTCTGCGGTTCCACAGAACCTATTTTAGGCTACTTATGTTGAAACGGGGTCAGCTGCACATTTGAGATCCTGATTGTAAAACCTCCCCTCTGGTTGAATCTTCTCAGAGTGTCTCTGCTGGATCCAGTCCCAATCAGCTCAGAATATGGAGCTCTGAGTGAGAAGCTAACAAGTACAGATCGTATGCCTTCTTTTTTAATGATGCAAAGGTACCAGTTGCTACGTGGACCTGGATGTTAATGATGCTCGCAACAATATTTGTCCTCTGAAGCAATCATCAGAATAATTTTCCAACTTCCGTCGGGCAAGTGCCATTTTACAGGTCATTTTCTCTGCACTTCACAGTAACAGGAAAGCTTACTTTGGTGCATTTTTGTACACAATTCATCTTGAGTCACACTGTCCAATTATGAGTGCACCGGGAGTAAAAGTCTCTTGACTGCAGGCAGCTATTTTACTGAACAGTGTTTCAGTAACCCATCATCCCACAAGGTTAGTTCTTTCACAGAGGAGAGTGTCAAAACAAATCCCACTCTAGTTTTTGTGACTTTAATAACAAATGATTGACCTGTCTGCACTCTTTGTCATAATCTCTGACGCTAATGCCATCCAAAACGCACAAATCCTGATTATATTCTCACTCTTAATGAACAATATCACTCTTAACTTGGAATAGAGACAAATTTTCAGGCATCTCAGTGCACCTGAGTTTGTATGTCCTCTTTCTCACCTTCCCACACAAATCAAACCGAATAAGTAAACATTTAAGCATTTTATGAAAGCATTCCAGATATGCTTGGTGTGCCCACACTTGTAGCAGGCTGTGATGTTGACAAAAAGCACAGGTTATAGATGGCACCATCAGCCAGCGCATTCAATAGCTTGCATACAAATGTAAGGATTAACATGACACATAAATAGGACAGGTGAGCAGTCAAGAGATGGTCACACTCAAATTGCCCTGATCCAGAGTGTTTGATGTTGAAAAATAAGAACAGAAACACAGAGACATATCTCCCATTCCTGTCATCTCATATCGATTCAGTTACCACTGCGCTGAACGCTAAGCTGACACCGACGCTCACTCTGCTTTCACCATAAGGAGCAAGAAGCTCGGCTATCTCGTCGTTATCAGGGGACAAAAGTGAAGCCCTTTGATTGCGTCGTCATCGCACAGCAAGTTTATCTTCCCCGTGTTTCATCACTACTCAGCATTCACATGTACTGCCAAGAAAAGGCCTCTCCTCTGAGAACAGGGCGAACGCGCTGAGAGTAACACTAGTTTCTCCCACAGAGTGAATCACAAAGCTTTGGAGAGAAACTTGTTCTTGCCCCCCCAAACAGCTGACAGACTTGCACAGTGGGTTTGGTGGCAGATATCCAACCCTACCTCCCTCAATCTGTGAGATGAGCTAAACCATGAGTTACTTTCAAAATTTCCAAATCACTCCTCTCTTTATATGAGAGACATCAGCAAATTCCTTCCCAGAAGACAAATACAATTCCCAAATGGTTAGACACCTGCTGTGCTATCACTACAAACAGTGTGCAACATCAGTGCTTCAGTAAGTAGCCATTTAATCAGTTAGCGGATGAGCAAAAAATGACTCTGCGTTATTCATCATTTCAGGGATTTTTCAAAGAAAAAAGCCAAACAGTTGTGGGGGTTGAGGTTCTCAAATGTGTGGGTTTGATGCTTTTCTTTGTCACATATGGTAGTAAATTGAATATACTTGGACTGCTGGTTGCATAAAACAGGCAAAAAGAACACATCAAACTGGGCTGTGGGACAGTATAATGGACATGTTTTACTATTTTCTATCTAATTTATCAATTATTATTATTATATGTGACATACAAGTAACATCAGTTTTAGACAGAATAAACTGTCAGCATTCACCTTGGAGTTGAACATGACTGTCTCTCCACCACAAAAAGTACAAAACAGTTGCACATATTAGTGCCTGTCAGAGCTAGTGCACAAATTTAGGGAAGTCATACGTCAGCTTGTATTAATTCAAGTCATAAATGTTATCAACAAAACAGTAACAACTTAAAAATTATGGCTATTGAGGGCATCCAAATATGACTGCCGTCCAATAAACAGGATGTTTCAGCCGAATGGGCGTGCTGCTGTGGCCATCATGGAGCTATCTTTGTAAAGTCTGCATGTGGAAGGTAATCTGACCGCTGATGTTTATCTGATCAGGGATGGCAGACCACCAGAATGGAAATCTTTTGCTCTGTGGTTGATCCAAGGAGTAAACTCGCATAGGAGCTAAAGGTCTAGCAATGATATCATTACCTTATAAGAGAATCTAGGGCGCATTATCACACTACACAAAAATTCAAGAGTGTTAAGACTATGAGTCATGAGTTTATATCTTCAGAGCAATCAACCTGCCTGGTGGCTAGAACCGTGCTACATGTCTGAGTGGCCTGTTTTAACCTTTTTCGATATTACCTTGACATGTTTTTAAAAACTTGCCAAGTCACTAAACTTAAGTACAAATGAATTCAGCCTCTTGACGCCAGTACACATTTGTAACGATATTACAAAAGACAAACGTTTGACAGCCTGAAATTTATATGACAAATAATGTACAAGCTGATAGCTATCCTATAATTTAAATCAGAGTTAGATTTATTATTTTGCTGAGTAACGTTCATCTCTTAAAGTTAATCAGGTAAGTTGAGTCTCGTTAGCCTCTTAACTAACGTTAGCTAGCTAACTAACCTCATAGCTCATTCGGTAGGGCAAACAGACCTTTTCCAACATCCGTGAAAGGTGGCAGACAGCTTCTCAGCTTACATTAGTCTCATTCTCATATCTAGTCTGGTTAGCAAGCGAGCTAAATGCCATGTAATTGGGTCTGCGGGCAGCTACGAGCCGTGGAGCTAACATAGCTGCGTGTGCCGCATCCGAAAAACACAAGCTAGTGCTGCTTAGCCTGACGAGCTAACAAGCTCCACCGGGCAGGCTAATTAAAATACCTCTCACACATTTTTCAACCTACCTGTGATCACCGCTGCGACCCAGAAGACGCCCCGCTAATGCCGTCACCTATGTATCACGAACCGTGCCGTACCAAAATAATTCAAATTCCACAGAAAGTGCAGGGAGAGACGCTCGCAGTCCAATCGCTTCAGCCACCGCCGCTGAATGGCTGCTACTCGGAGACTCAACCAAACTTCCTCCTTAGCAACGGACCGCCTCCGCGGGACCTCATTGGCCGGCGCGTGCAGATCGGAGGTGATCGATAGACTATAATGCAACCTGGATCAAACTGGACTTTCACTGCATTTCTTACAAATCACTTAGAAAAGACTTATCACTGTAAGGGAGTGACCAGCCGCCGCACTGGACTCTCTCCCTCTGACAGATATTTCTAGAGCTGCAAGTAACATTATCATCATTATAGATTAATCTGCCAATTATTTTGTAACCAACTTGTTTTGTCCATTAAACATCAGAAAATAGTGAAAATTCTCAATATAATTTCTCAAGGTAATATCTTTTTCTGTATGAAACACAAAGCCATTCAGTTTATTATCACATATGACAAAGAAAAGCTGCAAATCCTCATACTTTAGAGGCTGGAACTATAAGAAAAGAGATTTTTGCAGGTCTGAGCTATGTTCTATTTCAATTTAGCCTCTATGGCTTGTAACATAAATGAGTGTCTCGTTGGGGGCCCCTTTACACATTTCAAATGCCTGTTTGAGTTGTTTGTAATTTCACTTTTAAAAAATACTTTTTCCCTCTAAACTTCTCACATGGTTTAATTTCAGTTACTGTTCAAGTTATCCAGGATTTCACAAAAAAGATGAGAGAAAATCAGAAAACTGAAAACGGATTTCTGTATCAGAACTTCATATTTCTTCTTTTCTCTCCCATTAATCATCTCATGATTAACTGAGATTAATAAACAGATGAATTGATATTGAAATAGATTGTATCATGACACTGTATTGTCTGAATTTTATGTTTAAGTTGACAGTAAGTAAAACTAACAATGTATAATGTAGCACATAATGTTGATACTCAAGTAAAGTACAAGTAACTGAAAAGTGTACTTAAGTGCAATGGGTGACTAAATGTACAAGTCACTTGTTTCCACTTGTGTTCAGTGTTTGCCAGTCACCTGACTGATTATATATTCTATATCTGGCTGATATGCAAATAAGCCCTGCCAGTGAAGGAACTCATGAAACCAGATAGTTTAAAAGCCAATTTGGATAACACCACAGTCTTAATGACCCTCCTGACATCATAACAGTAATTCTCTTGATATCCGTCACACCATATGTCAGATGTTGAATTGCGGCCATGGCAAACACATTTTATTGACTGACATTCATTATGCTGTATCTTAAAATGTTTTATATTTATTATCTTTTCTCAGGCTTCTCCCATGTTCACCCCCACTCCATCTTCCCCTGGTGATGAAACCTTGGCCCCTTTAAAAGGCCAGAAGTTTATCAGCATTAAGTTACATTCCTGGAATACTTTGAATCCTACTAATCTGCAGTGTAGCATGTGTTGTGGCCTCGAAGGTTACAAAACCAACAAAGAAAAAAAACCCTTGGTTAACAAAGTTGTTAAGCCTGTTATGCTGATGATTGTCATGCCAGTGTGTTTCTTTGAACCAGCAGTGAATCTCTCTGTCTCACACACAGACATTGTCTCTTTCTCCTTTTCATTGTCACTCTCCTTTCATTCTTAATTATCTTAAACCCAATCTTCTTTATGACTCCTTCGTTTTCTTTCTTTTTTCTTTTTTTTTTTTTTTACAACAATCATCCATCAACCTGTCAAGGTCAGAGTCATAAAACATTGCTGATGAGCCTCTCTCACATCTGTTATGATATTCTGCCCCCTTGTGGTCACTGAGTGTAAGTCCAATAATGTGACATGTCGATGAAGCCCCCCTCACATTCACGATGCACTCACACAAGTGTTTTCACCTATTGTGCTTAATTAGACGTCTCCTCAGGACTGTGTGGGCATGACACTTTCTTAAACTTCTTCTACACATAATTTTGTCTCCTCATTATCTTAGATCTACTCAAATTAATTTATCAAAAAGAAATAATTACAAAACTTGTAATTATCCAGCTGTCCAACATTTCAAACAAACTGAAGCTATCATACCAAAAGCTTCTTTGTAGTGAACACACTGTGACAGACTGACATATCCAAACCCCTCAAGCTAGTTTTATTGCACCTTAGAGCAGTACAAATTTCACCTTTTTGACCTCAGACAATGCCATTGCCCAAATTTAACATGAGCCAAGTCCTAATCAGCCAGACTAATTAAACAGAGCCTTAATCAGGGTATAACATGAATAAAGTCAGGCTCTGAGAGGCTGTAATGCCCATTACACACCAGAAAACAAAATACAGTGTCCACTTATTAGGTGCACCTGCACAGTCTAACAACTGTTCATGATGTCTATAATGTTCTGTCGCTGTTGAAACTGTTATAGAGGTTTTGACATTTATGATCTAACACTGAGCTTGGTATTTCAATTTTAGCATGATGATATGCTATTTTTAGTGTATAACATTTAAAGTGTATTATAGCCTACATTTAGTATGGTAATATGTCTACACTCTACTACATTTTATAGCATGTTAGGACACTGTTAGTATCAATCTTAAAGTACAGCTGGGGCTTACACGTTCAGTATTTAGCATTGTGGACAAGTGGAAAGTTTCACCTGCTGATAGCACTAAATAAAAACGTCAGGGAGTCATTAATATTTATGCCCTTCATCAGAGTTTGTGCCAAATTCCATGACAATGAATATAATAGATGTTAAAATATTTCATTAGACTAATTTTGTTGTTTTGTTTTGTTGTTCTGTTTTGGAATTGAACTACACTGTTGACTAATAATTAGCTTCATTACTTGTTACTTGTTTGATAGATGCAGCTGCACAGGACATTTCTACTGTAAACATGTACTGACATTATTTATTGGTATTTACAGTATTTACAAAATGACTCTTTCATCGAGGCAACAGTGTCTTTGTTGTTTAAAAATATGAATCTAGTGGTATTTGATGCTCAGACAATACTGTGTTTTAGAGAGGTACTTCTCTTTGCATCATTACTGTAGATCAAAACCACATTTAAGACCAAACAGCACAATATTACAACGTAAGACTAGAGCAATAATTTCTTTGTTTATGACATTTTATTTTTCAAACAACATATAGAGTACTTTACACAAAAACCAAGCCATTATCTGCTTCAAATATTTACATAAAACTTTGTAGAGAGACAGAAAAAAAAAACATTCTTTGGGTCTGACCATGCAAAACAATAAATAATGTTCCTGACAGTGCTTTGCATGGTGCATGTTTCAAGACTGCTGTTCAGCAATAAAAAAAAAAAAGCTCAGATTTTAGTTGGCTATACATAAAGCTGCCCTGGTCCACACAGTCATCAGACATGCCTCAACCTAAGACTAGGCGACAAGACAAGCAGTGACTTTCACTCAGAGTAGGTCAGGTGCACCTCAACACATTTGCTACAGTACAGTATGCACTCATTTGTTCTGAGGCAATCCACACTATTCCAATTTTTAAGCAAAGTGTTGACCAGGATAGATACAGAAATTAAAAAGTGAGATGTGCAACAGTTTTCAGTGAAAAGCTTAGATTACGTAGAAGAACTGTGGCATCCTTGAAGGATGAAGCACTGTACACGAAAGACCTCAGATGTTTTGCTCAGCAAGGCCTTAAAATGTCGTCGGTGACGCTCTCGCCACCAAGATGCAACGAGCAGGAGCTTGAAGTTGACATCACAAAAGTACAGTTTTTCACTCCTTTCATCCCTCAGCAAGGCGACAGACAGATGTGTGCAGATGTGATCCCCTGAGTCCCCCTAAAGGCCGGGTTCAGAATCTGCTCCTCTCCTCCCTCTCCCCTCTCCCCGTCAGCTGTGGCTCAGGTGATAACTTGTGGCTCCCAGGACTGGCTGGCCATCTGGGGGCGACACTGTGTGATGACAGGAGGACCTGTGGGGGTCTGGCTGTCCAGGCAGAGGCCGCTGACCATGTGCTGCAGAGCTGTGCCTTTTGGCTTCCACTTCTGCAGAGAGAGAGAAAAAAACGAGGAGGAAAAAGATCAATTCATCTCTGTCGGTTAGTTTTACAGAAAGCACAGACGTCCTCACACGTTCTGAGCTTTGTATCATTCCCTGCACATAAATGATTGTTATCAGCACAGGAGGTTCGTGTTAGTAGTGATTAATGGACTGAGTCAGACCTGGATTACAGTAATCACATGAATGATTGACCTCCTGCACTGACAGTGGAAAAATCATAGTATAGCAAGCTGCAGAGCACGGCAACCTGCCATCCCCCAAGAGAAGAGACAATTTGTTTTTGCTGACAAAATGTCCTGTACGTTCTCCATTTGTTACTGAGTTCAGCTGTGGTGGAATGTAACATGTACTTCACTTGGATATTACTTTGACTTTTTTACATTTCAGAAGAAAATATTGTACTTTTACTCCACTTCAGTTACTTGACAGCTTCATTAGCTCCACTTTTTTAGATTCTAAACATTTTTTGTGTATGTATGTACTGTGTATTGTAGTGTAATTACCTTTACTTTAGTGAAGAATTTAACTGTACATAATCCATAACTGAAGTTCGCTGATAAAGTTCATGTCTGACTGTAGACTAAAGCTTATAGTAACTAAAAGGCACCAAGTTCGTATTATCATCCTTGCTGTAAACATTGTGGTGAAAAAGCTGTTATATTTCTTTTATTATTGTCATACTTTCTCCTAATGTCTATATCTGATTATCATGAAATCAGTTACTCCTTCACCCTTCATCGGAGTCAATCACAGGACACTCTGATAAAGAGGAGTCAGACATTTAATAAATCATTTGATAAATCTAATATTCCTTTCCACAGTGTCTCCCCGGGGTCTAGTCTCTGTGTCTAAAAGTGCCGGAGCGAGTTCGACAAGAAACTTGAGACCAAAAGTAAAGGGAGCGCGAGAGTGTGTTCCTCATAAACAGGCTGTCTATAAATCACCAGGTATAAGTGGTTTGTTTATTAGCTCGGTGATTAAACAGTTAGAGCTGAACTTAATGCAAAGGAAGAGTGTGAGAGTGCCAAGTACAGATTTCTGGGGCCATATGGAGGCCAATCAAAGTGTGGAGGTGAATGGGAGGGTTAATCTTAAAATCCTGGAGGAGGAGCAGAGCATCTGTGTATACATGTGTGTGTCACATACTGTAAACACACTGTATACATGTGTGGTGTGTCTGTGCAGAAGGAGAAAATGAAACATTTGAGCGAATTTTTAACAGTTTAGTAACTGATAGCGATGAGTTTTTGAAGATTGATATAGACACTAATACATTTGTAATAAAGCAGCTGATAGCAAACATTTAGAGCTGGTTTTCTGTCTTGACATTCAACTAAATCATGCCAAAGAATTTCCAAGAACTTCTTTTCATTTATTCTTGTTGGAAACAGCTTCTAAAACAGCTTTTAGACCAGGATTGGACAAAATATCACCAGTAAAACCCAAACTAATGAAATTCTTTCAGGATTAAACTAAGAAATGATTTACAAACTAGAATTACGGCCTCACGGTTGTATGTCTGTGCCAACGAGTCGCAGTTGCAGGAAATATGGTCACAATCTTCCCTTCTGTTCCTGAGTTATGCCGTTGAATAGAGGCCAGAAAAGTGTTTTTGTGCAGAACATTATGATGTTACAGAGAGGTTGACTTTTGACCTTTTGGATATAAAATGTCATCGCTTCATCATTTTATCCTATTTGACATTTGTGTGAACGTTGGTCATAATTAGCGTTGGAATTCTTGAGTTGCGGCCAAAAACATGTTTTGTGTGGTCAAAGTGATGGCGACCATTGACCTTTCACTACCAAATGCTAATAAGTTCATCCTGAAATCCATGCGGATGATTGTGCCAGATGTAATGGAATTTATGCAAAGAAAATAAAATGATGCAAAATTGCTCCAGGCAGCATGATCAGGGAGAACCCTCCCATTATTCTGCTAATGGACATTGTGACTGAAAAGTATAATGAATAAAAGCCTGATATCAAACTTCTGCGAATAAACTGTGGTTTGGTTTAATGTTGAAATATGCCGCTATTTACATTTTTTTTTAAAGGCACCACAATCACTTGTTGGGTTAAGGGTTAAACACTTCAGTGCTCTTTCATTTAGAGAGCAAAGTCAGAAACACAAGTAACTTTTTCCTTTCTAGGGGATTAAACACTCAGGACAAAAGAGGCCAAATTTCTCCCACAGCAAAAACTGGTTGCTTGTTAACTGGCAGGCTCCCAATGAACTCTCAAGGGATTGCAACGGGCCTGCAGAGAGATGAGAGGATGGTCTGGCAGGAGTCTCACACACTCATACACATGGTTTGAGTTAATAACTCCTCTTCGATGTCATAAATCAGCCATGCGGCCAACACGGGTCCACATGGGATGTGACTGCTCAACATTCACAAAAGGGAGAATGAGGAAGCAATGGGGTGGGGTCTGAAGTTATGGGAGCGCTTGTTCTACGGCATCTATAAAATCATCTCTTCCTTTGGCAGGAGCCACTCAGATCATCTCTCGCCTTCTGGCATCATTAGCAGGCAGGCTGCTAAGCATCTGTCCTGGAACCACCTCTTATCTCCAGATCTTTCATGTCTGAGTTCAACACTGTGAGTGGCACATCAAGGACGAATGAACCACTTGATTCCAAAATGAAATAAGCATTTGGAAAAACTAAGACCCACTGTTAACATGACTGATAGTGGAGGATTAAAGCTTTAAGTCCTGTTTCTTTTGTTAACCCTTAGTTAACTTCACAACTTCACAGAATAGATCTTTCTATAAGAAATGAAATGAGACTTGTTTGTGTCAAGTATTTTTTTTTCTTTAAAAAAAAATGCTTTTGTGGAACTTCTTTCATAATGGAAATGAAACATATTTTTTGAAAGAGTTACACCATTTTCTTCTTACCTGTCTGGGCTCTTTTGTATTGCAGGGCTCCATCTTGACCTTTGACCCCGCAGTGAAGGCTGAAATGGCCAAGCAGAGGTCCTGCTGTCGGATTAGTGGCTCTATTAGCTCCCATCTCTGCAAAACACACAAAAAAAGAGAACTGTGGTGACAGCTATCATCTCAGTTTGAACAGAGTTTTAAAGGACAAATATTTGGATTCATGTGGTTATCCGGTTTCTGGTAGTGCCTTTCAGGTTTGTTTACTAAATCCTCAATTAATCACAATAAATGATTTTCATAACGCACAGCAATCCAGCAGGTTTGTGTAAACACTGGTCTCATACGCTACTAACTCAAAAGGCTAAGCACAACACAACTGGACCGCAGATTCCTACTGTTATCAATCAGAAAGAGCTACGTTTCTGTCCAACTGATTTAAAGAGATGCAGTCAAATCAAGGAACCTGGTTGGGTCTGATTCCTGGAAAAGGTGATGATTTTCAACTTGATTTGTATTACTTTATCTAAATCACAGGTTAGAAGTGCCAACCTAGCAGCTAATAATAACTGTGACATTCAGCTGAGGTGGTACTGTATGCATCATGATTAATATAATGGTGAAGTGATTAATGTTGACTAACGTGACTAAACTAAATTAAAACTAAATTAAGGTTTGGCATGTTGTTCCTCGTGATAATTAATAGCATGTGTTTATCAGTTCTGTAACCCAGAAACAGAGGGTATTTTTAATTTTGCCAACAGAATAAGAAGGAACCTGGGATTTGGATGTTGATAAAAATGTCATAATGATTTTAAAAAATATCATACAGAATCATTACATGAGTCATGCACTGATTAAATTGTGTAAACATCCAAGGATCCATGTAATTTTTCATATCTGACATCGTCCCAGTGTATCAGTGCATTAATTGTGTTCAGTGTTATCAGGTCAAATTCCAGCACATTTATTGTATTTTATAGCAATAATTCACACTTTAAGTGTACGACCCACAGTCTCCTGAGAGCCCTGACCTGTGATTGTGGCCTGTTGGCCCCGATGCCCCTGCACTCTGCCAGGCCCAGGATGTCGGCCCCACGGGTCTCCAGACACAGACCACCTTGTTTCAACACACTGGACACCGCTTCCTGCTCAGGGACCCTGAGGGAACCATTTTACAGAGAGATGAAAGGTCAATGAAAGGTCGTATTACAACAGTAAAGAACAGATGGATTGAATTGACTCGTCACTCTACTGGGTGAATTGCACCACAAAGTAATAGGCCCTGTTACAACACGTACTTATAAAAATATACAATCACAATCTGAGAAACCACAGTTATTTGGAGAGACGCCATAGACTAGACACAGCCAGAGAGGTGGGGGCTTTGCTTGAGAAACAAGCTGGTGGGACACACACTGATAAACCACTCAGAGATTCCCACCCCTTCAGATATATTTAGATTACTGGTTCTGAACTTGGGGGTCACAACACCCCAAGGGGTTGCAAGATTATTTTGTGCTAGGAAAAAAAGAAAATCCTATGTGCCTTTTTTCTTTTGAACTGACTGATAGTTGAAAATGATTTCTGCCTCATTTCAGCCCCTTGGCCTCCTCCAATAATCAATCAAAAAAAAACACGGGTGAACGAACTTTTCTGAGTATTTTCCATTTTTCGGTTTTTAATGGTTCTTTTTCTTGGTTCTCTTTGGTGTTACATAACAGATGGCACAAAATGAATATTAAGATGTTTATAAAGGCCTGCATACATATTCAAGTCCCCCTCTGCTCAAAAATGTGTTTTGCTTATTGTTCTTTCTGCTGGATGTTTGACCTTTACTGTGCAGAGTCTGACACACTCATCATAAATCTGAATTTAACACCTGGATGTACAAGCATGATTTTGTTTTTAGGAAAGTGTGATGTGAAAACGTGAAGTCTTCATTGCTCATACACTGAGTACTGTCAAAGTTTTAAACTTTTAAATAGATTATGGAGAAGAACTATATGTAATTTTAAGACTTTGTAAGACAGTAAGTTAACTTCTTTTCTGAAAAATTCACATCAGACAGAAATTATTATTCATTATTATTCAGCTATTCAGCAGATTATTTTTCTAAATTCTAAAAAATGTCTGGAGGGAATCTTTAAATGTCATTAACATGATTCGACATAAACAAAAGTGACTGCTGCTTAGTTTACCTCAGCTCAGGATAGACGTTCTCCATGTACCAGCGGAAAGGTTTGCAGTTCAACTTCCGCCGCAGTGTCAAACGGTCTGCAATGCTACATGAATAAAAGATAAGGAAAAGACAAAGATGAGGAAAAGGACAAAAATAGGAGGGAGAGAGGAAGACATTTATAAGTTGGATCTACCTCTGAACAGAAAACTAGATATCAGCTCTGTGTAGCTCACAGGAACACAATCAGCAGCTCGGTGAAGAAAACTCAGCTACAAACTTAGCTAATGGGGATTTTATTAACAGTGTTAGATCAGCAATAACTCAATTCTGCTCATCAGGGCTTTTTGTTGTAATCCACAACCACAGCACTGGCTTTATGCAAATGTGTTGCTCCATGCATACAAATGTCCCTAAAAATAGTGCACATAAGAACATGCAGGAAAATGGCAAAATGAAGAAATCTTGCTCTAGCTCTATCATCACATCTACTACATGGATTGCCTGACTGAAACAATATAGGATGTATGCAAAATATGGCATCAGAGACAAAATCTGTAACCTGCATGCGACATGAGGAAACCTGTCTGTGAGCTGCTGTCTGCATGATACATTGAGAGAGAAGAGGATGACAGTATAACAGACAAACCTCCCAAAGGCCTTGCCCTGGGCTGACGGCCTCGCAGAGTAGTAGTACTGTTTATATTCGTCCATCCACACCTCAGCAGCCCGCCGGGTGTTCCTGTGGGGGACAGAGACACAACACCTGCTCAGACACAGTAATGACAGTGCTGCTGGCATTCCTGCAGCCAACTCTAATGACAGTGTCACACACTGGAGCCTTCAGACAGCCTGAAAAAACCCATCTCCATCAGGAACTTCATCATCCTTAAATCCTAGGTATATTTGCAAGTGAAGACAAATGGGAAGATGAGATAGTTTGGATTCTTTCAGAACAGTCCAACTTATCTTTTAGACAGGATATCTATACAAAACTACATCCATATTTTCGGTATAAGTTTAATAAATGTATACTGGTGTTAAACCTGTGTTCAGGAGGTGATGAAATTATACTGAAGAGTCAAATGAGCATTGGTGGTTCCTGACAATCTTGTTGTGAACAAGTCAGAAACTTAACATTATTTTCTCTGTATTTCATCTTGTTTGCTAAATTGCTAAATTACAAGAAATACAGATAGACCTCTCTGCAGGCAGGTACCTAACACAGGTTTTATATACTGATGCAAGCTAATAAGTACTTAACAATCACTATATTGTTGTTGAGATGCTGTTGCATGAGAGGGAGAGGTGAGGGAAAAATACAGTACGAACTGCACTGAGTTCAAAGACAATACAGCAAAATAAGCTGTAATGTCCAGTAAAGTTATTTTATTACTGTTAAGCTTTTGTTGATGATTCATATA